>CAUZXS010003081.1:55000-57724 GCA_963585895.1 Sepioteuthis lessoniana | reverse complement strand
AAGTTGATAAGCCGTAAAAATACAAAACCTAATTCTTTTTTCTTTATATATATATATATATATATATATATACTCCCCTACCCCTGTAGGGTTGAGTTCTCTGGCGAATGAAGTAATCGTGTTGCCATTAGCGTTTATTGCAAGTCTCTTCATATATGAATTGAGGTCTCGGTAGCCGTTAAACGGATGTATGTAAACAATAGTAATTGTGATTCATAACCGTTTAAAATTTACTTCACTACGACTGGGTCCTCGTGGCTGAGGTTTAGAAGCTTGGATTGGCATTTGAGTCAACCGGGTTTCAATCCCAGCTACGGGAAGCTAATATGTCTAGCCACACTGGTGAGTTCTGATAGAACGAAACAGATTTGTCTGTGGATGACTATAATGCATATATATTTGACACGACGATACGAGTTCAAATCCTGGACGAGAGTGATTGCATTTCACATAGCACTAATACCCTTGGGAAAGGTATGAATCCAATTATTCTCCTTCCAGCTATGGGTAAATAGTAGGACAGATTAGGTTCTTCAGCCTTGGTGAGGCAACTAGTTTGGGAGAAGGAAAACTCTGAATTCAAACCTGTTAAACTCCGCTTAAAAATTGACCTTGTGTCATATCATGCCCGAGCGGAGGGGTTGGGTAAATATGATAATGCATATATATTCCCAAACTCTCTTTTTCTCACACCGTTACGAGTTACACGTTCACACACATGCACTCCTGACACACACGCACACACACACACACACACACACACACATAAATGTATATATATATATATATATATAAGATATGTCTTGTTGTGGGCTATTGGTAAGTAATCTGTATTTGTATAATATTTCTGCAGCTGCGAGGTTAAAAACATACTCTGTGCTGAATATTTTCGGTTTTCTTTTAGATTAAGCTAAATCAACTAATTACCTGAGAAACTTCGCTGGTTATCACGCAATTTCTGATATGAGTTCGACCATCATCACAAGTGAATATAATTTTCATATATTTACATTTTTATCTTCTTTCTAGTGCGAAAATGTCTACGAGCGTATCACATGTATCGAGGTGAGAAAACAGGACGAGGCAGACGATACAGAAAGGAAACGGTGTCAGTTGGTCTATTGATCGTTGTATCGTTGTTCTGTTTATGAGAAGATAGTATGAAGAGTCTTCCTTGGAATTGGCAACGAAATATATTTAAATACTCTAAACAAACAAAAATATTTTGTGCCGCGTCAAGACGTCGTAAATCTACAAAGACGTAGGAAACAATTTTCAGATCAATATTGCAGCACCAAGTAAGAGGGAAAGGTGCAGGTCATATACTGGCACGTCACGTACACACACACACACACACACACACACACACACACACACACACACACACATATATATATATATATATATATATATATATATATATATATATATATATATTTAATATACACGTAGAGATTGCGAATACAATGAGATTGATGGGAAGTAAAAGAAGTAAAAGAAGAAAGGGAAAGTGAAATAGCAGAAAATTCACTATAAGATACACTGAAATACGTATTTCGACACACACACACACTCACACACACGCACACACATACATATATATATATATATATATATATATGTATGTGTGTGTGTGTGTGTGTGTGTGTGTGTGTGTGTGTGTGTGTGTGTGTGAATTGTGAAAAATAAATACAACTTTTTCCATCTGAGTTGGAATCACTATACGTTAAGTAGACCGTGGTTAAAATTGTTTTCAATATGCACACATATATATATATATATATATATGTGTGTGTGTGTGTTGGAGGAAAATATAAACACACACATATACACATACACATACAAACACTTGCACACACACACACACACACACAAATATATATATATATATATATATATATAAAGAGAGAGAGAGAGAGACAGAGGGAGGTAAGGGGTAAGGAGAGAGAACGGGAAACAGCAAGTGGCAAAAGAAAGAGAAAGTTACTAAGAGAGATGTGATCACATATGCCAAAATAATGAGTTGCGAACCGAACTGAAGTAATCGCAGTGAAGCACATAAAATGATGGAATTCGGGTCATTGTCAGGGATAGATGGGTTGATAGATAGCTATGATAAGACTGGGTGATATATGAACAGATAGGGTGAGATACGAACAGACTGGGATAGATAGATAGATAGATAGATAGATAGATAGATAGATAGATGAAAAAGCCGTCTGTTGCCTAATCATAAAAAAGACTGGATCACACGCCATGTCCCCCGTACCTTTCGAGTGTCATTGAAACTGAAAGCAGTTTTTTTCCCTCTCGGGATGTGATTTGACATATTTGATATTTGTTATCGACTTCCAGCAGCGACCAGGAAACTTGGCGAAAAATAGGGGAAAATGCATTTCGATGTTTTGAGGACAGAGATGCCTACTTTCTGTTGCTCTTTTTTTTTTAGCCTTCTGCTATTTTTAAAATATAGAACTTGACTTCTTTTAGGAGCCATTAAAGTGAGAAAACACTGCGGAGACTCTCCTCTCTTTGTCACTTTACCTTTTAGCCGAATATTATATGTGGACTTTAATATGTTTACTACCAGCATAGTCTGAATATTAACACTTATAGATATTTCTTTCTCCCATAGGTTTTGTCATTAAAATATGAGATAGAAATCATACCTGGGCCCTTAAAAGTTTAAAGACACGGAAATTAAAAATAAATATGTTTTTACAA
>CAUZXS010003081.1:40000-50000 GCA_963585895.1 Sepioteuthis lessoniana | reverse complement strand
CATCTTTTTTCCAGTTGTTTTCTTTCTTTCTTGCTTGCTTGCTTTCTTTCTTTCACATTTTTCACTGCCAAATCTATTGCAAGTTCCTAATCGACACATCAAAATTTTTATATACTGCATATGTAACAAGGTGTACACACTATTCATTAAATTGTAACTCAACCTGAACATACTGGTTTATATCAAACAGGAAAAAAGTGAACATAAAACAAAAGACTATCAACTTTTATTTCACCGACCAAATTCGTTTGAATTGCAATTCAAATATGAACACAGTGCATTTAAAATCTTGACCACACTCGAAGACACTGGGGGGGTGGCTTCCTCGTGGTGTAATGGTTAAAGCGATGGACTGCAGAATCGTAGTAAGCGAGTTTGTACTCCAGTCGCGCTATTACGTTCACTTTTGGGCAAATACCCATGGGAAAGGTTTGAACCCCCTTATCCTCCCAGCTATGGGTTAAATAGTACCACTACTGTTCTTCTAGGAGAATGGCTTTGGCATTAACTAATCTAAAAAGGTTGATATGCCATTAAATAAAAGAAACTGAAACTGAAATTGGAGACAGCAGATATTTTTTTTAAATATTTCGTAATTCATTTGCAAATCATTAAAAGAATAAAATTAAATGAAGTCATCTTTATAGCTTGAATAATTATTGATTAATGCATTTCTTTGTTTAATGAGATACTTTATGTCATTTACAAGCAAAAATGGCAAACAAAAATTTGAATCAAATCTTTATGAATTGTTGATTCTTCTGTTTAAATTGTGATGCAAACATTTCCGGAGGTTTCAGAAACAAAGAAACCACTTAATACGAAAATTTGCTATAGAAAATTATAAATATTTCTTAATTTATGGACCCATATATGACTACTTACAAATCACCGGAAACAAATGCAATAAGGGATATTTTGGTGGTATACTTACAGTGTAAATAAAGTGGTATAAGGTTTTCCTTGCTTTCTTCTTGCATATTTGGTTTTTTTCAACATCTCTCTGTCTATATATCTATCTTTCTATCTATCAATCAAACTCAATATGTTCATATCGATTTAGGATTCACAAATATACTCGATGGAATGAAAACGTGTACATATATGGTTATACCTTAACTTATTAAGACCAATATCATATTATGGATATATCTATCTATTAATCACTATTCTCTATATTTATCCATCGTGACAGCTGTTTTATGTGATCTTTATGTAAAATAATACACAGATATAAACACGTACATCAATATACACATATACAAAATTGCAGATGCGTATGTATACTGACAAATTAATGGAAAAAAATGCACTCTTGAACGTGCGTTGTATATCAGAGTATTTTAGAAATATATCAGTTATGAGAAAATTTCGTTTTTATTTTCATTATACTTTTCAATTCAAAGAATTAATCATGCAGGACTAGTTTACATACACACATCATTATCTATCTATCTATCTATCTATCTATCTATATATATATATATATATATATATATATATATGTGTGTGTGTGTGTGTGTGTGTGTGTGTGTGTGTGTGTGTATACCAAACTTTTATATGCTGTTATTTATCAGTTTTTTAATGATTTTCATAGGTAATTAACTGGTTTCCATTAATGAATAAAATATGTGACTTCAAATCCCATTATGATCGATGTGTTTACGAACTTATGACTTTTTGATTATGTTAATGATAATTTTTTTTTCATTTGCTAAAAACATAAAATAAAACGTCAAATCAATATCTCTATCATCACATCTTTATATTTCTTTCTTTCTTTCTTTCTTCACACACACACACACACACACACACACACACACACACACACACACACACACACACACACACACACACATTTTTATTTAGAGAAAGAGAGAGAGAGAGAGAGAGAGAGAGAGAGAGAGAATAAGAGAGTGATTGATAAATAGACAGTCAGACAGGGAGATAATTATGAACCTCTAGTACATTTTACTCTGACGGCAAAGGTTCTTTGGTTGTAAGATACTCACTGTTGAGTGGTTTACAAAACTTCTTAATACACAAATATTTTCCCGCCAACTAGAGAGACTGGCTTGTGACAAGGCTTTTTACAAGGTATTATAGTGGATTTATCGCCAACCCACCCCGGAAATGATGGAAGGAGAATTTACATCATTGTAATCACGATGACAACGACGACAATCTGTCAAGTTTCGGTAATATTCCATACTGAAAAGAAACTTGAAATTACGATAGAAACGTAAAACCTTCGAAGACCTTAGCAGAGCCAGTGTGTTATAATAAGCAGGCATATCTTATAGTCTCTTTTTAACGAGTTTGATCTACAATAGGTGCTTCATTATTGTCTTGATGAATATAAGCTGTGTGCCTACAAAAAAACGGTAGTCTTAGTGGAAAACTAGAAGCCTAATTCTTTCTGGAATTAAAAAAAATAACAGATACTTGTTTATTTCTAAGTGTCGACTGTGGAAAGTTTTCGAGCCAAGATTATAAACCAGGGTTTCGAATTCTAATTAAGGCAAAGTGAGACAGATATTCTGAACGAAAGAATCGGCACAAAACAATCTTTGCTCTAAAGAAGAATTTGAATAAAAAGTGTGTTGAAAACATCAATTCAGCGATAGTGAGTTCAATCCTCATTCTATGATTTATATTTGCAAACCTAAGTTAAACTTGATAAATATCTTGGAGATTCTGCTCAACAACAGAGGGATGTGTACATTTTTACTGCTCCAGGAGTCAATATTTGACTCCTGGTCAAAGAAATACTGGTGAGCAACGCTTTCAAATTAAAAGATTGGCGCAACACAATCTTCCAACCCTCAATTGTCCTTCGATGAAGCCTACATTAGAAAATATCTGAAGCAATTATTTAAACATTTTAATTATATTGTCAAAATATGCTTAAAACATCTTAATTATATTATTAAAATAATCTGGTAACAATTAAAACTCATATATCTAAATTGAATTTTAAAATATAATTTTATTTGCGTAACAAAGGAAATTGATATTTTAGGATATATTGATTCCGTTAATGCACGATTTTCCAGCGTTTTATTCAGCTCAAAATTCCATGGTTTGATTTCTTTTTTTAAGTGCATATCAACCTTTGTGGACTATTTAATGGCAAAGCCATCAATACAGAAGAAGAGCAATAATAATATTTAATCCATAGCTAGGAGTATAAGTAGGTTCAATACCTTTCTCAAGGGTATTAGTCCGAAAGTGAATGTAATTGTGCGACTGGAGGTTGAACTTGTGTAAATTCAAAGCTGCAGTTCAGCACTTTAGCCATGATGCCACGGGTAATCCCACACAAAATTTCATTATTTAAATTCTAATAATGATCTACTCCAAAAACAAATTGACTGAAACTGATAAAATATTGTATAATTAATCGCAGAATGAAGTGGTCTTTGTTCTTTGAGTTTAATTTTAAATGCTCTAATGAAAACGACATTTAAAAAAATAATTCTGAGTTATCTATTTTTATATTTTAATTAAAATAATATTTGGAATATCAGATAAGAATCTCAGTTTGGAACCGGAAGAAATAAAGTGAAAGAGATCAAAGTTATCCATTTCAATCAGGAAAAGAAAAACCTTTAATTTAGTTGCGTCAATCCTTTGTGCAAAAATTTGATTTAAATTCAGTTTGTTCAAAAGTTAATTATTTTGAATTTTAATAAATTGCAAATTTATCTGAATTCAGTGGTTTTTATTCATTTCTATTCATTTAATTTTTTAATCATTTTTATAAGTTTTTGTAATTGCATAATCTCTGGTGTAATCTGGCTCGTCGTATTGATAATTACATAGATTTTTAAATACATATCTCAAAATCTATCAAGTTTGAATTAGTATAGCACAGGGCTACATTACTGAGTCTGATAAGAAATTGTTCACTATCGCACGACAATAAAGTGAATACCCCCGCTCTCTCTCTCTCTTTCTCTCTCTCTCTCTCTATATATATATATATATATATATATATATCAGGAGGCTTTTATTGTGTAATAGTTATCGTTGTAAGAAATTGGTTCGGAGACTTGAGTTCAAATCCAAGACAAAAGTGTTCTCATTTCACATTATGAAAGTATGCATCAAACAATTCTCTATCCAAATATGGGTAAATAGTAGAGAAGACTCGGCGCTGTAAGTCTGGTACGGCAACCACTCGAGAAGAAGAAAAACTCTGAACTCAAACCTGTGAAATTCTGCTTTAAAAACTGAGCTCATGTCTCATCTTACTCATGCTGAGTTGTTGAATAAATACACACCCATACGGATATATATATATATATATATATATATATATATATATATATATATATATATATATGTTGACGAGTAAATGTCAATACAAAGGAATTGACCATTGGGCCACATGGAAAAATACGTTGCGGGAAAAATGTGTTCCTCCCATCATTCCTTGAAAAAACACAGTTGTAGATCTTTAAATTTCTACATAGGAATAAGAAGTTGTCATAATAAGAAATATCTGGACAATGATTGATATGACATACATACATACATACATACATACATACATACATACATTAGTAATTCTGTTGCTAAACCCGAAATATTTATGTATTTGAAAATACTCTTAGATTGTTCACTCATAAATATATTTTGGTTTCCAGAAATCTTAAATCCTAACTCTGTAGAAAAGGTCTAAATGAGTAAATATATATGTAAAGATTTTTCTTCAAGGTTATAGAACAGGAATTGAACTAGACAAGTTCTTTTTCTATCCACCGTGAAACAAGTCGACAGCAAAATGGTTATATCATAAAACAAAGAGTTTCAAGTATGCACTCAGTACTCTTCTCACGGTAGTCAGTCAATTGTAAATCCTTCTCATATCAATATATCAGCACATGAATGTCTGATACACAGAGAACTCTTAACATTGACGGTCAGTCTGTTACAAATTATCTTGTAGACACACCTCAAAAGAAGGGAACACTGATTCAATGAGAAAACAGAGAGAGAATTGTCTTAGCGTTATATTCCAAATGAAAAAAATTGCATGGTTCTTTTTCATCCCAACTCTAAGATAATTGTGCCTTTCTTTATTACAAGGAAGCCAATACTTGTAAAATCTGATATTTAAACATCAGAAAATAGCGCTGTCACTGAACCCTTCCAAACTAGATGTAGTACATTCATATTCTTATTTAAGATTCAAAAGGTTAAAAAGGAAAAGAAAGGAAAAATGGTCTTTCTTCAGAGTAGTCATAATCGTAGAACCCCTTAAAGGAAAGCCAATTCGGAGGTCAACATCTTTTGTACAGACAAACGAGACGATAAAAGAGACTAAAACATATAAAAAAATCTTCATGTGTACAATTGTTTTTGGCTGTCTTCGTGTTTGGTTTCGTGATTGGTGGAGATTGACATAAGTGTCCAACATTGAATCGAAGTCAAATACGCAAATATAGAATGAAATTAATTCACGTTTTTTTCTCAGACTTATATGTGCGCGCGCGCACACACACACACACACACACACACACATACACACACGTAGAAAACAATAAGTGGACACGTGTATTGGTTTACTCTGGTGTGCATATGTGTGCATTTGTCTGTAGACTTTGTTGATGGTAATTCAAGTAAATTGTTGCAAAGATGAGACGTGGAATATCAAGGAAAAAATTGGCCCTAATATTAATGCCAAAATAGGCTTTCAGAAAACGATGTAATTTCGATATTTTGTTTAAAATTCACTTGACTCTTGGCAGCCTGCATTAGCGAAGGAATTCCAAACATAATGGCTATATATATATATATATATATATATATATATATATATATTCAGATGCCTTCGGTTGTACATACATATGGATCGATGCATGCATCTATTCTATAACTTTTATTGATTATGTTCCGTATATATTCTTCTGTTTATTCTTATCTATCTATCTATCTATCTATCTTGTGTAATGAGTATAAGCTACTTGTTAATAGACATGCACTTCCAAATCAACGACAGCTGCCTTGATCTAGTGAATATACATCAAATACAAATGTTAGACATAATTTAAGTTATTCATGAGAAAAAAAATTATTATATTTTGCAAATTTTGGAGTCTCATCAATATTTTACACATTTCATTAAACTCGTACAAATAGAATTTCTCTTATGTTATAACTTTTTTGTATTAATATTTATAGGTTTTCTTTCTCGAAAAATAATAGAATGAATTTGGGACGGTATTGGTTTAACGACTCGTTATTTGTTGATTATCAACGGGCAGATTCTCTTCAAATCAAGATGCAAATATATTTTATTTTTTACCCTGAAGTGAAGTTTTAAGTGCTCCAATGGAAAATTAAATCAGCGAATATCCTTTTCATTTTTATTTGAAACTATTCTTTTTTCTTTTTCACAAATCTTCATAGAAAAGGCATGAAACTAACATTTCGGGAATTTTTTCCCAACGATGGTCATTTTAATCTTGTTTTTGTGACTGGTGCACTTTGATGATGGGGTTTCGTTGACAAGTCACTGCGCCTTCTTAATTCATAATAAAGAGAGGGACATCGCCAACTAATTGTCCTTGGTACTTATAATGTTATAACAAGCAGGACATTCATTTTTAATTTCCATTCATCGAAGAAAAAAAATAACACTATAAGTACAGGAAACCAAAAACAACATTGTTTTCCACAGTCGAGAAAAAATTCTTACTTCTATGTGGAAAGCAAACATTATATTAAAAGAATTTTCAAGTATACAATAGGTTTCCGTAGATAAGACTATTGACATTTCACATAACGTTATTACCCTTGAAAGAGGTAAAAATCAAACTATTGCCGCCGAAGTTGTGGATAAAGAGTAAGGCAGACTGACTTTATTAACATTAGTATGACAATTCGTCGAAGAGAAGGAAAACTCTAAATTCAAAGCAGTTGTACTCCGTTTAAAAATGTATGTTTTATTGTATATCTTTATTGAATTACTTTTTGATGGTCACGATTTTTCCTTGGAATTGTAGTTTGTACACATTGAGTTTTCACATAAGTAGAAAAACTGAAGATCAAGTGACGGAATCCCTTATTTTGAGGAACCAACATAAAGTGAATAATAATAATAATAATAATAATAATAATAATAATAATAATAACCCAGCACCTGTCATAGAAAATGGTACACATAAACTCCTATGGAAATTTGACATACACACGGGTCACCTAATCTCGGCCAGAAGATCTGACCTAATAATAATGAACAAAAAAAAAAAAAAAAAAGAGAACTTGTTAAATTGTCGACTTTGCAGTCCCTGCTAACCACAGAATAAAACTGAAATAATGTGAAAAGAAGGATAAGTACCTGGACCTTACTATGGAATTGAAAAAAAATAGAACATGCTGGTGACATTTATATCAATTGTAATTGGTGCGTTTGGATCAGTAACTAAAGGATTACTAAAGGGACTAGAGGACTTGGAAGTTGGCGGACGAGTGGAGACCATACAAACTACTACATTATTGAGAACAACCAGAATACTGAGAAGAGTCCTGGAGACTTGAGGAGACTTGCTGTCACTCAAACTCCAGTGAAAGACCATCAGCTAACGCTGATGTGAAAAACTCTAATTTGTAAATAATAGTAATAATGATAATGTAAAAGTCTGGATAATCATATGGATTAGATAAGAATATAAATTAAAACAAACATTTTTAAATGAAGTACAGCAACTTGAAATTCTGTTTTTTTGTTTTGTTTTGTTTTTTTTAGACGGGTTGTCATACGAAGGTTAAAGGGCCCACTCTGCCTTACAATTTACCTATAGGCGTGGGGAGATAGTTGGATTCACTCCTTTAGTTTCTTTCAGATAAAAAAAATCTCGGTAAACAAAGTGATAGGTATTCAGTTTTGCATTTTTTTAAAATAAAATCCATGTATTATAGATAACTTATGTCAATTCGTTAAATGGAATACTGTTTCTCTGCACCCAACGATTTATCTACCTTTGGAATATAAATGTACATGCTGTTATGTATTTAAACTACTTGAAAGATTCCGGTTTTTTCGATTGCAACAGTCATACGTCCGAATTACTGGCACACAAAAAAATTTCCAAACATAAAAGATAAGAAGAAAAGATCTCTTAAAAATCAGAGTAACGATAAGAATATACATCCACTTCGAACATAATTAGTATTCATTAAGACTCAATCAGTGACCGACTGGCAATTACAATGTAAATAATAATAATAATAATAATGCAGTCACCAAAGAATTGGAAAAGGGACTGGAGGACTGGAGGACTTGGAAATAAGAAGACAAGTGGAGACCCTCCAAACTACAGAATTATTAAGATCGGCCAAAATACTGAGGAGAGTCCAAGAGATCTGAGGAGACTTGCTGTCACTCAAACTCCAGTGAGAAACCATTGGCTTACGCTGGTGTAAAAAACTCTCGCAGAAGGAAAAAGTAATAATAATAATAATAATAATAATAATAATAATAATAATAATAATAATAATAATTAAGAATCACAATCTGGATCTCATAATAAAACTGAAAAATCTGTGAAACATGAAAGTGACTGTAGTACCGACCGTAGCTGAAATACTAGGAACGATCCAGAATGGCTGATTAAAACGACTGTAGAAATTAAATTAAATTGGAAAATGGGGACGATCAGGACAACGGCTCAGTTGAAAATTATTCTGATGCTGAAGAAAAAGTTAAAATACTGTCACTAGATCTTCTGTGTAAGCCATAAGTTACTACTGGTGTTGAAACTCAGCGATTACAAATAATTATTTCAAAGAAGAATCGACACCATTTTGTCGACAACAACAATACTTAGCAGAGTTCTGGTGTATCAAGAAGACTTGTTGTCACCTAATCTCCAGTGATCACCGGATACAATTGGCGTGAAAACAAATTGAGTGCTATCATAATAAAAAGTGAATATAATTAAGAAAAATGTGATAATAATAATAATAATAATAATAATAATAATAATAATAATAATAATAATAATAAATTTACTATTAAAGTAGTTGCAATAATAAAGATAACCCAAATCTGAGTGGTGTAACTGATAAAGGAGGGAGGAGGAAGAAAAAAAAAGTTGAGGAAGAGGAGAAATATGGTGCTGGTGAGGGTCGTTTGCGGCGGTGAGGCCGGTGGTAGCAATTGTAATTTAGGAACTCAGAATTTTTTATTTTATTTTATTTCAAGTAGCTCCAAGCTGCAAAACTTTAATTTAAATGGAGAAAATCTTCTTTGGCAGGAAAAATCTATTTAGAAATTTTGCCAAACGAATATTAATCGTCGATAAAACTAATATGGCGGTTGGCTTGTGAACACTCACTGCCTTATGCGTAAATTAATAGGAAAGAGAAAAAGAAATGCAAATCAAAAATAAATATAAAAAAGCAAAGCAAGTTTGAAAGGAAATATGGAAGAAAATTAGCAAATAACAAATATAAATGACCACCAAATAAGCATGCAAATAAGAATAATAGTGATGATAATAATAACGATAATAACAGTCAATGATGTTAAGTGGGGCGAAGGAAATAATACAATTGATGATTATGTAGGAGTAGAAAACTTCCTTTAGGATGAATGCGTGAAGCAAAAGCTGATAATATTCATGAAACTCAAATCATAATGTGAAAGAAAGATGTGATTAAATGAAAATATAAGATAAAACGTAGTGAAAGGAAGAAAAGACAATGGATAATGTGCGTGTGTGTGTACAAATGGGGATATATGTTCTCTAAAATGTACACACACACAAACATACATGCGTGTGTGAGTGTACATGTGTGTACACAACTATCTATATATTCCTCTAGTGTATCTATATGTGTGTGTACACACACACACACACACACACACACACACATATATGTATATATATATATATATATATATATATAGCTTGCTAGCTAGATAGATAGATTAATTTTTCTAAGATGAGTAATTATCATAGTTTTTATATACTGTTTTATGCAGGCT
>CAUZXS010003081.1:15000-35000 GCA_963585895.1 Sepioteuthis lessoniana | reverse complement strand
TTATTTGGAAATCAATTCGAAAGGAAAACAGAAGAAAATAAGTTGTTGTTTACCAAAGTGTTTAACAGCGAAACACCTTATTGTTGGAAACAATTCATTTCAGAATGAAGTTTAATATTTTTCTTAAAACCCCCCATTTTGTGCCAGGATAAAGAAGAAAACAAACTATGTTTGAACCCTGAAACCTGATCTTCCTTCCCTCTAGCCAATGCTCTACCCTTGAATATTTGAAGTAAATTTCACAATTTCAAAACTAACGATCTTGCCAAACAAATTAGCAGTAGAGAATAACAAACAAATGACTTGTTAAGATTGTTCACATCAAAAAGTTCATTTTAAGCACATATTATTATTGATTGATTTTTACCTCATCTGGGTTTATTTTTATTTAGGAAATCACATACATTGTACGTTCATATTTATATTTTTGGTGTAGTTATGTTTTCAGTGTTTTTGTACATTGCTTTATGATATAAAGTATTTCTAATTCAAATAATTTGCCCAAAGTCATTTAGTTTGATTGTTTGGATTTATGGCATTTTAACCTTTTTAGGTCATTTAATGCCAAATTCATCTTTACACAAACAATCAGCTCCACCTGAAACAAACCAGTTAAGCGTAAGTACAGTTTCAATATCAAAACAGTTCCATTTCAAACAATTCCGTTTAGAATACAAAACAATTCCATTTCAAACAGTTCATTTTAGCATAAGTACGCAGTTTAAATGTAAGTACACAGTTCGTCAAAAACATTTCTATTTCAAGCTATTCACTTTTGTCAAACCGATCTAATTCAAACAGTTCAGTTTAGTATAAGTATAGATTTTGTTTACACACGGCTAAATGTCGAAACAGTTCTATTTCAAACAATTCCGTTTAGCATAAGTACGCAGTTTGAATATCAAAAGAGTTCTATTTCAAGTAATTTATTTTAGCATAAGTACGCAGTTTATTTCTCTTTAATCCATAGGTAGGGCCTTCTCAGGTGCTACCACTCTGGGCCAAAGTGGACCTGGGAGTGATGGCAATAAAGGGTCGCTTCACGTTCCCCAAAGCTGCAGCATTACTGGAACCTCACTGTCAGATTGCTTAGTCTCAGATCTAGAACACTCGTTGGGGGACTACTACCCTTTTGCAGAGTTACAGTCGGTGTATTCTACAGCCCTCACCCCAGCCAATCTTTTTGGTATTCCTTCCGGCTGATATATCGTTTGATATTCACGAAATTGTAGAAATATCCACATCTGATAGAACTTACTCCCTGATTAGATCCGTTTTAGTACGGAAACAAAATAATTTTTAAAAAAATTCATTTGACTCTGACAAAATTGATTAGCTTCAAACTATTTTATGAACACAAAAAGAGAGGTAAATGATCTGATCCGTTTACCAACACTATGATGATTAGATGCCAGAACTTTTTCTCGTTATTCCGGATTCGAAAGGTTAAGAAAAAAAAGAAAAATTAATAGTGTAAATAATAAACTAAATCTGGTATTTTCGAAGATATACTAAAAAATCGAAATGAATGAAAATATCTAACAGTAAAAACGAGTCAAATTAACGAAAACGTGATTATTGATAACCAAAACCACGAGACACGTGGAGTATCAAGTTGTGCAATAATCAGTAAAAGAATTCTCTAAAAGAATGTTTTAGCCAATAGTAAGTACCAAATCTAATGAATATATCACAGTCAGACCTCAAAGTGAAAACAAAACCTGTCATTTTTTCTAAATAGAATTAGCTGTTCCTCGAAATTTGTGCGTCTACAATCAAATATTACGAATAATATACTTATTACGTTTCAAGGTCAGTATATATGACACTATTCTTCGGGACTAAAGACAGAAATGTTTAAGATGAAAGTCGCTATGAACAATAGATTAAACCTATAAAAATGAAAAGGATCTTGCAAGAGAATTTTAAGGATTTTTGAAAGAATCATGACGTAATGAAGATACTACTAATTATGATGTCTGATTCAGATAATTATGATAAACATAATAAAAATAAGAGTAAGTACTGTATTTAAGGTCTTATAAGATAAACTTAAAAATCTTCAAACTCTCCATTGATTTTCATGATATCCTGGTATTATAGATAGGAAACCCAAACGACCCAAATTGTAAGTGAAAAGGATTTGCGAATAGAGGTAGTTGAAAAGTATTTTTTAAAAACAAATCAGAAAGTCCGTGATACTGAGACATCCTGTGTGAATCTTTGAGTAGCCGCTCAGATTGACCTTCAATATTTCCACTGAATTATAATGCAAAAAAAAAAGAAGTAATATGAAAAGATTCAATCGGAATCAGAGAATCCAAAATATGTTTCTGTCATGCAATCGTAGAAAAATGGAAGGACTGAAGAAACAAGCCTTTGATAGAGATATTTCGAAGTTTTGGAGAGTTATATTCCCGTTTCTATAATCACTGATTCAAGAGAAGTGTTGTGAAACTTACCACGTATCAAAAAAATACATCTTAAAAAAGAAGAAAACAAAAAGAAAGAGAACTTGCCGAATTGTGGACTTACCTGTGCCGGCAGACCACAGAGTAAAATTGAAAGGAAGCGAAAAGAAAGATTAGTATCTGGACCTTGCTGGGCAATTGAAAAAAAAAACTGTGGAAAATGAAGGTGTCGGTAATACCAATGGTAATTGGTCCTTTGGTTACATTCACCAAAGGACTGATACAAAGACTGGAAGACTTGGAAATTAGAGGATGAGTGGAGACCGTCCAAGGTATTGCATTGTTGAGATCGGCCAGAATACTGAGAAGAGTCCTGGAGGTTTGAGGAGATTTGATGTCACTCAAGCTCCAGCGAGAAACCATCGGCCAACGCTGGTGTGAAAAACTCGAAGAGGAGTAAATTATATTGGTAGAGCAAGATGACTGATCAAGTGGAAACAGTGCCATTGGGTAGAATTGGACAATGTAACCAATAGTATACGCATATATTAACACTGAAAAATTTTTCGTATTGTTTTACGGTTTATGTCTAAGCAAAAATCGTACATAAAATTGTCTGGGATATTGACATTAAAACTACTTCGGTAGTCCAGATCAGAAGACCTGATTTGGTATTAGTAGAAAAAGAGAAGGAAATTTGTCATATAGTGGATGCCGATCTTTTTGTAGATCACAAAATAATCCTGAAAGAAAGCGAAGATCTGGGAAAATATCTAAACTTTATAAGTGAACTGAAAAAAAGGAACATGAGAGTAGCAGTCTTACGTCTCATTGATGGAACAGTTGAAATTGTCCCCAAGGGGACTAGATTTCACTTGATTTCTTGTTTCCGGACACAAGTTTGTTTAAAAATCCATACTATAACAAAAAGAATAGAAAGAGGAGAGTGATTGCATATCAAAAGAACTTGTTGCCATTTGATCCCCCACGTAACTTAATGCAAACAACTAGTGGGAAAACTCAAGGAATAAAAAAAAGAGCGTGGGATTAATTGAAAAGGCTATTGTAATGTTTGTGCAGAATTTTAATTATCCATATGAATTGTATTAGGGAAAAGGAATCATGCATTGCCTGCCTAAAAGAAATGAAAGCATTTGAATGAGAAAACGTAATGAATTGAGCAGTGTACAAAAACTGTTATGAATTGGAATAAGCCTTGAATAATCAAATTTGCTTAGATGCAGATGACATTATTTTTGTGTCATGCAGAAAATGTTTTACAGTTATTAACCCTTGGAAATGCGTTACAATCAAAAAAAAAAATTACATACTAGTAATTTAGTAAAACTATTATAAATGCATTTAACATATAATATCATAATTCTTTATTCTTACATCAACATATGAAACCTGAAAATCACTTTCTTCCTTATTTTCAAATTATTCCTATTGTAAAATCATACAAAATGCATTTACCTCTCTCTCTCTCTCTCTCTCTCTCTCTCTCTCTCTCTTTCTCTCTCTCTCTCTCTCTCACACACACACACACACACACACACACACATATATATATATATATATATATATATATATATATATATATGAAAATGTACAGAGATGATAAAAAACTAGGATGATTTTATTTTTAGAAATATTTTTCAATGTAATACGTTTCGGTTTTCAGAGGTTTAGAGTAATCTTTTAAAAATAGAATTAAATTCTGAAAACGGTGTTTTTTCATCTCTATACATTTTCATACAGTCGGATTTACTCCAAGTTTTTCGCATATATATATATATATATATATATATATATATATATATATATATATATATATATATATATATCCTAGTTATGTCAGTATACCTTGCATCAATTCTTGACCATGAACAATCTCTGATTTTCAAAGTATATCTTTAGCAAAACAATTAGGAATACTTGTACATTATACATGTGGTTCTATTCTGTCAGTATTTGTTGGATTGCTTCCTGATTATGGGTACAAAAAACTTTAATAATGTCAGAAAAAAAGTCGTTTTTCAGAAAAAATAATCTTGTATTATTAGTATTTACTCCTTTAGAGTTTTTCACATCAGTATTAGCTGATGGTTTTTCACTGGTGTTTGAGTGACAGCAAGTCTCCTCAAGTCTCCAGGACTCTTCTCAGTATTCTGGCCGTTCTTAGTAATGCTGTCATTTGGGTAGTCTCTACCCATCCGCCAACTTCCAAGTCCTCCAGGCCTTTGAGTAATCCTTTAGTTATTGTGCCGAACGCACCAATCACAATTGGCACAATCGTTACTTTCATGCTTCACACCTTTTTCAATTCTCTAGCAAGGTCGGGATACTTATCCTTCTTTTCACTTTCGTTCAGTTTTATTCTGTGATCAGCTGGGACAGCAAAGTTGATAAGTAACGATCGGTACACTTTAGCCTCTTTAGTTTATTCAATATCCTTGATAAAACGTTTTAACGATATCTTTGAAATTATTCTAGAAATGTCATTTTAGAATTATATCATCATATGAATGGCTCACTCTTGAGCACTCGACATTGAGCACTATTACGTAAAAGAGGACAGGATGATTATCAATTTTCTATCTTTATTTTCTAATAATTACGTTCTGAAAATTTAGATAGAGCAGAGTACTTGGACGAAATTTAGCCTTTTACTACGATCTTTTGTGATGGCGCACAAGAGGTCCATTTTGAAGGAGAGTGTGGAAACTGGTGGTAATTTTTTGTGATTTTCAGACAAATTAGTTAACATCTGCTTTAGACGTAAGTAAAAGCTATTTAGAACAAAATTATATTAACTGATATTTTCCCTTGACATCAATGCTGGTATTGGGAGTGAAAGGTCATTTAGCAAACACATTTTGAAATAAACATCATTAATATTCACTAACATACACATTGTAATTTTCCCAACTTAGTTATTATGAGAGTCACAACATTAGGTCGTTGTACCTTCCGGTCTTCTTCATGTGTTGGAGTTAAGGGACCTTCTGGGAATTTCAAACCAAACCCTTTATTCAATCAACGGGAGTAGATTGTTTTATTCATTTCGAAATTCCCAGAAAGTTACCGATTCGACAGACACCTGAAGAAGGCCTATGGGTACAGCGGCTCTAATGTTGTGACTTTAATAACCAATATGTGAACACTAGTTCAAATGAATAATAATAATAACAATGATAATAATACTAAGTAGAATAACAAATGTAGGTTATGTGGTGATGAAGATGAAACGTTTAATCAAATAAGTGAATACAATAAACTCTTACAAAAAAATACGATAGTAGGCATGACTGGGTGGGAAATGAGACCTACAAGGAATTGTGCAAGAGATTAAATATTTCCCATGCTGATAAATGATTAATACACAAAGCAGAATCTGTCCGATAAAATGACCGAGAATTCTCTTTGACTTTAAAGTACAAACCAAAACAGCAGAACTAGCGTTAACTGACAAGAAGAAAAAAAATATTTTGTGAATATTGCTATCGTAGTGCACCACGGAGTGCGAAGGACGGAAGGAGAAGAGCTGAGCCAATATCTAGACCTTACCAGAGAACTGAGAAAGGTTGTGGAGCATGAAGGTAACTGTGATATCAGTCGTAGTTTGGAGCTCATTGGACAGTCTGCAAGAAACTTGAAACGAGACTGGTTAAACTGGAGCAAGAATTTCAGTCAGACTACAGCACAACTAAAATCAGCTACTAGACACAGAAGACTTCACGGAATAAAAAGGAGACTTGCAATCATTCAGACTTCAGTAACGAAATACCAGTTCGAACTCGTGTAAAAAAAAAAAAAAACTCACAAAAGGGGAAAATACTGAATCTCTTTTAATAGTAGCTCTCCTCAAAAAAAAAAAAAAAAGAACGCCATAAGAACCAATTATATTAAAGTTAAAATTGATAATACGCAACCGAATAGCAAGTGTAGGTTATGCAGTGTCAGAGAAGAAATGGTTAATTATATTAAAAGCTAATGCAGCAAACTAGCGCAAAAGAAGTACAATACTAGGCACGACTGCACAGGGACTATCATTCACTGGAAATTGTGCAAGAAATTAAAATTTGACCATATTAACAATTGGTATTTGCACAAACAAGAATCCGTCAAAGAGAATGAGACGCATAAAATTCTATGGGATTTTCAGGTACAAACGGATCACCTCATTCCGGCCTGAAGACCAGACCTAGTGTTGATTAAGAAGAAAAAAAGAACTTATCGTTTTGTGGATTTTGTCGTGCCGGCACACCAGTGAGTAAAAAAAAAGGGGAGAAATAGTCAAATTCTTGGACCTTTCTTGAGAACTAGCAAAAAAAACCCCTGTGAAACAAGGAGGTGACGATGATACTAGTTATAGTCAGTGTGGTTAGAACTGTCTCCAAAGACTTGGAAAACCCAGGAGGAATAGGAAATCAGAGGAAGTGTCGCGACCATCCAAACAACAGCTTTGTTAAGATCGGCTAAAAGGTTCCTGGAGACTTGCGGTGACTTGCTGTCACTCAAGACTTCAGTGAAAGATCTCCAGCTAACACTGGTGTAAAAAAAAACTCACAGGGAGTAAAATAATAATAATAATAACAATAATAATAATAATACGAACAAGTGCTATATACATAACCCAGAATCCCTCCTGGAGAATAATAATAATAATTTTGAGACAAACGGATCATCAAATTTTGACCAGACGACCAGACGACCAGATATAGGGATTGTCAACAAACAAAAGAGAACCTGTCAAATAGTGGATTTTACTGTTCCGGCTGACCACAGCGTAAAACTGAAGGAAAGCGAAAAGAGTGATAAGTACCTCGATCTTGCTAGAAAAAAACTATGGAACATGAGAGTGACGGTGATGCCAGTTGTAAGTGGAGTGCTCGCTACAGTCACCAACGTATTCGTGAAAGGACTGGTGGATTTGGAAATAAGAAGATGAGTGGAGACCATCCAAACTACAGCATTGTTGAGATCAGCCGGAATACTAAGAGGAGTCCTGGAGATTTGAGGAAGCTTAGTGTCACTCAGACCCTAGTGGAAAACTATCAGCTTACGTTGGTGTGAAAAACTCTTAAATGAATAAAAGGAAAAAAAATCTCGTAATAAATGAATTTGTTTCTTATGGCAAAGATTGATATTAAATGAGAAATGATATCAAAATGAGTCGTAAGAGTAATACAGTCTTTTAAGGGACTAACTCAAAACATTATAATCAAGGCAAATATTCATTTTATTAGAGAAATTAAAAACCTTTAAATAGTATGACTCAACCTGTTATGATTAAATATATGAGTGTAACCATTAGTGGGATTAAAAAATTTTAAGAACAGGTTCTCTCAATTGCAGTCTCTTGCAGGAAACCATTATGGCTGGCCCGACGGATGCGCAAAGATTGATCTTTGGGTTGCCACATCTGAAATTATCAATTTTCCCAACTTTAAAAAGATGTCTAAGTGAATAAAGGGTTGGGAACCTCTAGTTTAAGCTAAAATCTAGATTTTGGGATCAATGAAATTCCAAGAAAAAATGTTTCCTAACTGTTGGGAACCAACTTAATCCCATTAATGAGTGTAATCAAAAATCTTATTCAGCTAAAATTTATCCAAAACAGAAAGAGTAGAAAATACATGTAAAAAGCTAACCAATCATTGATTACATTTTGACACTTTTGGAGTTAAAATAATTTACAAAAATGTACTTATTTGTTGTATGCAATTGCGTAGCCCAAGAATGGCAACAGTTATGGCAACCAACCGTTCTGTGGTTACTAATAGGATCCAGAAATAACCTGTTTATGGTTTGGTTTGTTTGTGCTTTATGGCATATAAACCATTGTAGGTTATTTAATGCCAAATCCTCTTTATACATATATAAATATAATGTATATATGATTTGTAAACACATTTCGTAGTTAACATTCCAAAACGAGCCTGAGCTCTTTTTTGCACACAGTTAAAGTGTTTCAAGTATCGCTACATAGCAGTCACAATTTAACATCAGTCATTTGTTTTTCCACTAAGTTTGTTCTAATTGGCCCATAAATAGGACATGTCAGGTGCTACCACTCCGGGTCAGAGTGGACCTGAGAGCAATGGCATTCCCCAAATCTCCAGCATTACCGGAGACTCGCCATCAGATGGTTTAATGTCATTTCCAGAACACTCGTTGGGGTGGGTTCTTACTCATCTGCAGAGATGCTGTCGGTGTATTCAACAACCCCAGCCGGCCGGGCTTCATGTTTTTAACGTTAGTTGTTTAAAAGTTTAGAATTTGGAGTAAATCTTTTGATTTACTGTGCAATTATATTGATAAACTGTACCTTACTAAGTGTCTGCTTAGCTAAACTGAATCTCTATATCTTTGACTAACTGCATAACGTAAGCATCTATCTGAAAATGACCACGCTAGAAAGAAAACTTCTGATTTTTTCCAGGACCCTTGAAAATCAAGACTTTAAAAATAGTTATTGAATTAACGCTTGTAGTACGAGCAATGTCCTTTGGCATCCTAAAATGATAAACATTTGATGACGTTTATTAAGTCTCTTTCCGGGCCATTGACCTAATGAATAGAGTGTTCACCAATGGTCTGGGAGACCAGAGTTCAATCCCAGGTCGAGTCATACCAAAGACTCAAAAAATTGTTCTGGATGCCTCCTTGCTTAGCACTCAGCATTATAAGGTGAGAATCAAGGGTATAGGGGAGCAATCCTGGGAAAGGAGTAGCGCCCTCCCCTACACCTCGGTGTAGCAGCTATTGAAAACGGATCCATAGGGTTACCCTCGACTAAAGTCGTCAACTTTTCTTTTACTTATTAAGTCTCTTCACTAAAACAGCTCAAGTTACTAACTGATAAAACGCATAGAGATTTGGCTTTCTGCTTGTAAACTTAATTAAGAAATCATTTAATAGCATTTACTAACAAACTCGTTGTTTGGCAGAAGGTCAGGAATTTAGAGTGTGGTTGTCAGACTATTATCCTTAAACTAGCTTGATTAAAACAAACTTTAATATCAGTCATCACTAGAAAAAGTATTTAGTACGTTTCAAGCTATCGTTTTTTCAACGAGGTATAACCCCAAAAAATTACTTTTCTTTCTGATTGATTGATTGATTGATTGATTGAATAGTTTTAAAGGCATATTAACTAATCTGGGGTTATTTTACGTCTAGAGACTAGGGTATTGAGTATATTGTACGTTCATGTTTATATTTTTTGAGTCGTTTCTTAATTTTTTCGTTCATGTTTATAGGACGTCAAGTGTTTCTATCTTATCCAATTAATTTGAAAACATATCTTTTTGATTTAGAGATGGGACCCTACAGATACTACAAATCCGGGCAGAATTGACGTGGAAGTTTAGGAAATGGAAGAATACTCCATACTTCCGAGAGGTTCAGAACATGAGCCTTAGTACCAGATACAATTTAGTTTACACCCAGGATACCTTCTTTTTTTTTTGGTGGGATACAGTAAGGACACACCCTTCATAGTAGATACAAAACATATTCTACACTCTGCCGACTGGGTGAGTTTCTTTTTCTATGTTTTTATTGAATTTATTTCAAGAGGTCAAAGTGTAATACACCAAATGTGTTAAATTGCTGTCTGAATATATGGAACAGTGTATTTCGCGGTTTTAGATCAATCCTATTTTGATCAAGTCGAGAACTTTTCAATACCCACCTAGTACAGACAAAACAAGAGAGAAATAACTTGTTTAGATCAACTTCCAGCTGCCACACATCATTGACTGAGAGGCGACAAAAGATAAATCGTATTGTCAGCCCATAAAAATAGACTCTTCAAAATGCTTTAATGACACTTTCTACGCCTTTTTTCTTTTACAAAAAGAGTAGCTAAATTATATCTTCTTTTTCTATTTTTTTTTTCTCCTTTCATTTTAATTCATCCTATTCTTCCAAGTTTACTTGAAGCTAGATAACAGAAGTGACGTTTCTTAGTAAGTTTGTAAGAACCCACGTCACTGGCAGGTGGGAGAAATTGGCGCGTTCTCCTCTAATGAAAAGTACACGTGTCCAGCTGACTCTCTTTCGATGTGATTCCCGCCTTTTGTCTAGTCCGGGCCTCATGGAGTGAGCAACGTCTCGAAAGTTTTCATTGGTGTCTTCTCAAATTACCTACAGGTGACTAATCGGGTCACCTTTTTTTTCGGTGACCGATTCTTAAGAGGTCATTTTAATTTTTCGGTGTGTTCAACGGTTGAGTTATTTGTAAACTTGCACCCCAACCCTATGGTCCACCATGAAAACCAAGTAAAACATACGACTCCTCTCCCACGAATGAGAGATAGCAAAAGATGATCTTCCTAACTTTACATAATCAATACACCTGTTTACTAGGAAAATTAATAATACAATTAGATATAAGGGAATATTAGTCGAATATTTGTTATTGACAACAATGTTGAAAATGAAGTTTTTTTATACTTCCGCCTGGTAAGGAGTGATAATCAGGGAAAGAGGATTTTCCTAAACCATTATGGTATGCTATGGAGGTGCCCGTGGTGTAATGGTTATCGTCGTAGGAAATGGACATGGCGACACGAGTTCAAATCCTGGACGAAACTGATTGCATTTCACATAGCACTAATACCCTTGGGAAAGGTATGAATCCAATTAGTCTCCCTCCAGCTATGGGTAAATAGTAGGGCAGACTAGGTTCTTCAGCCTTGGTGAGGCAACTAGTCTAGGAAAAGGAAAACTCTGAATTCCAACCTGTTAAACTCTACTTAAAAATTGACCTTGTGTCATATCTTGCCCGAGCAGAGGGGTTGGTAAATATGATTATGGCATGCTACTGAAAAAAATTGTTAATATATTCAGCGCCTGTAAAGAGTATAAAGAAGTGGATACTTTCAGATCATCAGTACAAAGTGAAAATAAGTAAACTTTGTGAAGATTCATACCCGTTTACCCACTTCCTCTTTTCATGCTGGAAACCGTTACCCTGGTTGCCTCACCAAAAAAAAAAAAAAAAAAGGAGGTGCCCGTGGTGTAATGGTTATCGTCGCAGGATATGGACACGGTGACACGAGTTCAAATCCTGGACCTGACTGATTACATAGCACTAATACCCTTGGGAAAGGTATGAATCCAAATATTCTCCCTCCAGCTATGGGTAAATAGTAGGGCAGACTAGGTTCTTCAGCCTTGGTGAGGCAACTAGTCTAGGAGAAGGAAAACTCTGAATTCAAACCTGTTAAACTCCGTTTAAAAATTGACCTTGCGTCATATCCTGCCCGAGCGGAGGGGTTGGTAAATATGAATATCTTACTTCTCTCCCCACCATCTTACTTCCTATCTTTCTAGCAACATTGGCTCACACACGCACATATCAACACGTTATATCTATTTATTTATACATTGGCCTAATGAGTAGAGTGTTCGCCAATAGTCCGGGAGACCGGGGTTCAATCCTAGGTCGATTCATACCAAAGACTCAAAAAATGGTACTTGATGCCGCCTTGCTTAGCACTCTAAACTATAAGGTGAGGATCAAGTGTAAAGTAGAAATATCCAGAGAATGGAAGAGTGCATTCCCCTACACATAGGTTTAGTAGCTATTGAAAAGGAATCCATCGGGTTTTGCTCGACTATGGTGACCAACTTTACATTATATTATTCATTTTGGCAAGAAGATGGATGAAAATCTTTTCTCAGTTTATCTAATGGTGACAAGATATTTTACAAATATATTAACGTACAAAGCGTTTTTATAGACTCAGGAGAGAAATATAAATGAAGACGAACGAAAAAAACAGGAAAATTTTCAGGGATTTACCTGATCGATGCAAAAACTATGCGACTGAAGAATAAAAAGTGATGCCAATAATCTTTGGCTCAAGTAGAAGATTTCACCATCTCTGCTAAATGTTTTCTGGGGTTGGATATCATAGGAACAGTTTAAACAACTTAAACCATGAGCACTATTAAATTCCACGACACTTTTGTCGTGTTGCAAATTTAAGGAGACATGCAGTCGCTTGACTTGCTGTGCTGCTTTGAACATGTTAATGAAATCGTAAATATTTAGATATTCAGTAGTATCTACTGATGGAGAAACAGGTCTTTTCAATTTTTCTAGCCCTCGTCTTGATTTTTATATTATGCTCTTGTATAGATACCTTCAATTCTTCAATGAATTTCCATTTCGGACCCAGTCGCTAAAAATGAATCTCTATCTTCATATTAACATGTTCCAGTACTCTGGCAAGGTCTTTATATCTATACACCATTTTTCATGTCGATTTCTCGCTCTGTTGTAAACCCATTGTCTTCTGTCAAATCCAAATTGTTAATACAATTCCCAGAAAATCACCCTTCCAACCCTATCATGTTTATTTTGAAACTTTTTGTAAACCAATTTACCGCATTTATTTCTATGATTCCCAGTTTTGTTTCCACACAGTTGACAGTAACTAATTTTGTGTCTTGTCGATTGAATCTGATGCATTTCGCCTTTTTGCCCTCATTCTTTTCTATTGTCCTTAATGATCCCATAACGCTTTTCAAATCCCCTTTTGCGTGAACATATTCAGATTATTTCGGCTTAAATTCTCTTCCGTTCTACTTCAATTTTTTACTTCATTTCTTCTTCTTCTTCTTCTTCTTCTTCTTCTTCTTCTTCTTCTTCTTCTTCTTCTTCTTCTTCTTCTTCTTCGTTATATTGCTAAATTTAATGCGTTTGGCTAGCGATGGACTAAACGCAGTATTCAGGAAAGTATTATTATTATTATTATTATTGTTATTATTCACTCATTATTGAGTGACAGCAAGTCTCCTCAAGTCTCCAGGACCCTTCTCAGTATTCTGGCCATTTTCAATAATGCTGTTGTTTGGATGGTCTCCACTCGGCCGCCAACTTCCAAATCCTCCAGCCCCTTTAATAACCCTTTTGTTACCGTGCCAAAAGCACCAATTACAATTGGTATAATTGTCACCTTCATGTTCCATAGCTTTTTCAATTCTCTAGCAAGGTCGAGGTACTTATCTCTATTATTATTATTATTATTATGCTCCTTTCGGGTTTTTCACACCAGTTTTCACTGGTGAATTTTACCAAGAATCTGAGTGACAACAAGTCTCTTCAGATCTCTTGGACTCTTCTCAGTGTTCTAGCTGATCTTAACAGAATAGCCTTGATACTTTATCTGATTCCCAATTCTCAGTCTCTTTTCCAGACTTTTGTAGACCGTTTCAATGGCACCAATAATAAAAAGTATCACTGCCAACCTCATGTTCCTCAGCTTTTTAAAAATTCTTTGATAAAATCCAAGTATTTGTCTATCTTTTCAATTTTTGTTTAACTTTACTTTGTGGTCCTGTTTTACATCATAATCCACCCAAACGGATTAGGTGGTCCGTTTATATCTCAAAATCGCTGACAATTTTACGTATCTCATTCTCTAAGGCGGATTATGGTTTTTGTATTAAACGATTTCGTAGTTTGCTCAAATTTTAATCTTTTGCACAATTCCTCGTACATCACCTTTTCCACTCAATCAAGGTTTGTCTTGAACTTTTGGGCTATTTTTTCTCATTTGCTTATTATTTTATTAAGTTATGGTTACTATTGTAGTCGTACTCATTTGTTGATGATGAATATATATATATATATATATATATATATATATATATATATATATATATGAAAGTAAATATGGATAAAATCCGACAGTATGAAGGTAGCAGAAAAAAACATTATCCAAATGGGTGAATAGATTATGTATCTTTTCGTTGTATATTTCTCATTTGCTCCTGTCATCTCAGCAAGCATCCATCACTCTGTGAACAATTTTTATATCCAAGTCCTGATGATGGTTACTGAAACCAAAATGTTAACGTCGACTTTACATCATAATATATTCACCTATTTGGATTATGTTTTTCTGCTACCTTCACACACAGACACACACACACACACACACACACACACACACACACATATATATATATATAGATATATATCCCTTCAAATATATGCTATTGCAGTTGTGTATTTCTCACCTGTGTCTGCCTAGAATTACTTACATTTGACATTCTAATAAGCTCTGCCCAGTTAAAAGATTCAAGTAGCTCTCTTTCCTCACTCTAGTTCTCCATTATTTGGCTAGGTGCTATAAAAAGCTTACCTCAGTAAATATCAATAAGTTGCAATGGAGTACAGTGGAAACCAGAAGTGACACTTTCCTTTTCTTGTATTTGAGGGTGTTATTATGTTTAAAAAATCCTCAAAAGTAGATTTTTAAAAAAAGTAGTTAATATTCGCCGTCCAGTGGAAGGACATAATTTTAAGTATTTTTGTTTTTTCTGTTTTCTGTGTTCCGTTTTATGCCCTGACGTTTGCTTTGTCGTATATATTGACACTTTCCAAGTGAATAAGACGTTTGAAAGTGAAGCTGTTCCTTGCTTGTGTCATATCACGGATTAAAAGTAGCAATTTAATTTGGCTGAAAGACAAAACAGCTTTTAGAAGTCCCGGACGTTTCCCACATTCCAGGAGCACCCCCACTAACATCACTCCACCAACAAAATCAGAAACTGACCGGAGAGTGCGGAAAATGCCACGCAAGGCGAGGAGAGGATCGGACAATTTACAACAATCGAGGGAACATAAAGTACTACATTGGAAAGACCTGCATCGGACTTAGGAAGGGGAGACATGGACTGGAGACAAAATAAGATAGGGTGGAATGAAGGGAAGAAAGAAAGAAAGAAAGAAAGAAAGAAAGAAAGAAAGACAATGTATTCGGAAGCAAAAATATTCAAAAAGTCTAAAAGGAAAGCGACAAATAAAGAAGGGGGAAAATGAAGGAAAGAAGGAAGGAAATATGCCACTTTCTTCTTCTCTATCACTTATCATGTGTAGATTTCGATTTTCCCGGATGAAATATTCCTTCAGAAGAAGTTATCCTGATATTACAGCATGTCAATTTTACACGTTGCTTTTCTTTTATCTCACACACACATATATATATATATATATATATATATATATATATATATATATATATAAAGCTAGACGGCAATTACACAAGAATGCTGAGAACAATATTGAAAATGTTCTGGAGGCAATACCCTACAAAGCACCAACTATACGGCCACCTACCTCCCATCACGAAAACTATCCAAGTTAGACGAACCAGACATGCAGGACACTGCTGGGACGAGCTCATAAGTGATGTACTCCTATGGACCCCTACATATGGCCGAGCAAAAGCAGGACGACCAGCTTGAACATACATGCAGCAGCTCTGTGAGGATACTCGATGTAGCCATGAAGACTTACCAGGGACGATGAACGATAGGGAGAAGTGGCGAGAGAGGGTCAGGGATATCCGTGCTGGCGACACGACATGATGATAATGATATATATATATATATATATATATATATATATATATATATATATATATATATATCACTATTTGTTGATATATTCGGATAATTTATTTCAGTTTTGAGTTACTATTATATTTTTATATGATAGTTTACAACTCCCAAATTAATTTAACAGTTGTTCTTGCGATTCCACTTTGTTTTACTCTTGGTGTAAGTCTTCCAATTAGATTTTATTTCTTTTTGTCCTAGAATGATTGATTGGTACATCAAAATGCATTTTGCCTGAGTTTGTGCGTAAAAAGGTATCTTTACGACGATGACGGAATGTGTATGCCTGCTTCGTCAGCAGATATGTCCCACCGGTGTTGATGGTTGGTGGTCAAATAGAATTGATACCTATGATCTTCAATGCTGATTTTCAAGGCGTTTCTTGGAAATTGGCGCAATGTATTGTTTCCAACTGGATTTGATGATATAATGTTGTAAATTGCAAAACTAATCATCAATAAACACACACACACACGCACATACACACTCAAGAAATGCTGTAATTTTGAAAACATCATCATCATCATCATGTCGTGCTGGTAGCATGGATATCCCTGACTCTCTCTCGCCACTTCTCCCTATCGTTCATCGCCCTAGGCAGGTCCTCAGGACAACATCCCGTATCCTCACATAGTTGCTGAATGTATGTTCGTGCTGGTCGTCCTGCTTTTGCACGGCCATGTGTGGGGGTCCATAAGAGTACATCACTGATGAGTTCGTCCCTGCTTACACACATACATCTACACATAGAGGAAACAGAGACTACACATGAGGGAAGGTGTAAATTGTTTAGTTTATTTATTTAACGACATATCAACTCGTAATGGGTTATATAATGCCAAAATTTGATTCTTATATAAATGTCTCATGATAATCATAACCATCTATATATTCGATATTTTTGCACTTCAGTTATATGGTATCATTTATTCCTGTCTAATAGGAGTAATTTTTGAAATTACAAATCTAGGTCAAAGTGGATCTGGGAGTAATGGGAATAAAGGGATACCTCACACTCCCCAGATTTCCAGAACTGGAGATGCACCATCAGTTGAAGTGTGGTGTCATACCCAGAGCATCCCTTTTGGGTGATGTGGTCATACACCTCCGTAATGGAAACAGCCAGCGTTTTCTGAGCGCTGTGGACCAAGCAAGAAAAGTGTACTGGCTAGAAAAATGTTGACGAAGAGGGTGAAAATTTATAGGAGGAAATAGAAGAAATTAAGAAAAAAAAAAAGGAAATGAAAAAAAAATGCAGATATAAATGAACTAAGAATGAAGAAAGAAAAGAAAATATAACTACATTTTTTGCGGAATAAACTTATTGGATCTCAGTAAAAACATCGATAAATTTATCGTATGTTTACCTAAGTATTTTCTCACTAACACTTTTCTCCTGTCAATCATCATGGCATGCCAGTGATAAGACATTTGGTCTAGATATTCTATGATGGGACAGAGCGTGACATTTACAAAGGGCATTATTACAATATGATTATAAAGAATACCAATCGCCAATTCAAACTTATATGCAGACAAGCGCTGCTACTCAACAGTAAGTATATTACTGGCACAACAGTGTTGTGCTGTTTATCTCATTGTCAACATTGACAAAAGAAAATCATGTGTTTATAAGTGCTTTCTCGGTGTCTTTCTCCCTCCATCTCTTCCTTCCTCTCTCTCTCTCTATATATATATATATATATATATTGCGAGAGAGACAGACAGACAGTGACAGAGACAGATAGACAAAAAGACAGACAGACAGGACACTCAGACAGACAGTTAAATAGACAAGGCAGACAAATATAGAGGCAGACAGAGATAGATAGATAGATAGATAGATAGATAGATAGATAGAGAGAGGGGAGAGAGAGACACACACACACAGATAAATAGACAAAGAAGAATATAGAGGCAAACACAGGGAGATAGAGATAGATAGATAAATAGATAGATAGAGAGAGGAGAGAGAGACACACACACACACAGATAAATAGACAAAGAAGAATATAGAGGCAAACACAGGGAGATAGAGATAGATAGATAGATAGAGAGAGAGAGAGAGAGAGAGGAGAGAGAGAGACACACACACAGATAAATAGACAAAGAAGAATATAGAGGCAAACACAGGGAGATAGAGATAGATAGATAGATAGAGAGAGAGAGAGAGAGGAGAGAGAGAGAGAGAGAGAGAGGAGAGAGACACACACACACAGATAAATAGACAAAAAAGAATATAGAGGCAAACACAGGGAGATAGAGATAGACAGAGAGCGGAAGATAGACAGACCACACGATAAACTGTATTTTGCAGTTTTTATTGCTTTGACGATAGTTATGGGAAAGTGGTTTGCTTGTAAGAAATGCTTTCTCGTACCCGCTGTTCTCGTTCAACTGCCGAACGATCTATTCTCGTATATCATAGAGAATATTATGATTCATCCAATCTACAGAACTATATATATATATATATATAGTCATGTAGGTCTACCTAATTTTATGTTAGTGTGTGTTCGGGAATGCGTGCATATTTACATTCGTATATGCTGTCATGTATTTATAAGTAAATGCGTTATTGTGTACGTGTAAGCGTTTGTGTGATATGCACCTTCTATCTTCATTCTCTTTCTTTCTATGCTTACCCGTTCATGTGTGTGTGTGTGTGTATGTGTATGTGTGTGTGTGTGTGTAAGTGTGTGTGTGTGTGTGTGCGTGCTTCACGTTAGATCACAAAGTCCTGGAAAGATAGAGAGAAAAAAGATTTACGACTTCAGTAGCTCCGCCTAATGAATTAAGACTCAGGATTTACGTCCGATACCCACTATTTGTTAGACAAGGTGTAAGTAATTACGTCTGCTGCGCACCATATGAGAGACTTAGTTACATGTGATTCATTATTTCTCTCGGACGTTCTTTACCAGACTAAGACGTTAAAGTTTACGACCAGCAGACAAACGGCCAGAGAAAAAGCATATTTCGTTATGTATCATAGTGAAATGAAGGAAGTGAGTGCATGTCACTCAAACCGTCTCCTCTTTGCTAGATGTCTCTAAGTATATATATATATATATATATATATACATATATATATATATATATATATTATTATTATTATGTTCACTTTCGGGCAAATACCCTTGGGAAAGGTATGAACCCCCTTATTCTCCCTCCAGCTATGGGTAAATAGTAGGACGGACTAGGTTCCTCAGCCTTGTTGAGGCAACTAGTCTAGGAGAAGGAAAAACTCTGAATTCAAACCTGTTAAACTCCGCTTAAAAATTGACCTTGTGTCATATCCTGCCCGAGCGGAGGGGTTGGTAAATTTACAAAAATGAAAATCTTGGATGTTAGTCCAGTTAATTCGTTCTAAAATTCTTCTGTTATGTTTAAACAAAATTAAATATAGCTGTGAATATCAAAAAACTCTTCCTCTTCAAACAGCTTAACCTCACTAGTTCCAGCTTAACCTCACTAGTTCCACTGAAATATATGGGACGAAGGATGTACAAAAAAGGTTAACATAAAATTCGCCTGACCCATGCTTAATATGATTACTTAGAGCAAACTCGATTTGGCAAATGGCCACAAAAATGCTGCATCGAACTCAGTACTCAGTTGTAATTGATCTGAGTTTCTTGTTTGGTAACCAGTACACTTCGATGAGGTGTCAGATATTTTAATGGTTACCCATATTTTGATCGGGAATTCCTCCAGTGTAATTAACGTTTATTACTGAATATCTTTAAAAAGTTAATGGATTCAGTGTTAAATAAGTGTTTTTTTTCCATCATTTTCTATATATTTTGGACGAGCCTACATGTAAACACAAGCATGTGTGTGTGCGTGTATGTATGTGTGTGTGTGTGTGTGTGTGTGTTTGTGTGTGTGTTTGTGTGTGTGTGTTTACGCATTCTGCCGCTACAATAAGGATGTAGCAAAAAAGTTTTTTGAGAAAGAGCACAACTGATTTGCTTTCAGAGTCTTCCTTCTCTGAGATTGAGTGCAGTACCAAGGTCTGGCCAATAATTTCCAACGAATACATTTCCAACGATGATAAATATTTTGCCACCTTAACATGCATTATATATACATATATATATATATATATATATATATATATATATATATATATATATGCACGTATCAATATATATATAT
>CAUZXS010003081.1:0-10000 GCA_963585895.1 Sepioteuthis lessoniana | reverse complement strand
ATTTGACATTCGTACTCCCAATACAAATTAGAATTTAACGCTCGGTCAATTTAACATGATACCTACGTATTATTATGGACAATAACTTCATATTACTCGCAACTAAATTGTCTAGAAGACATTAGATTATTTTGACCTTCCATTTATGAGGGGATGAGGTTACCGTGGGATTGTAATTCCCTGCGATAAACCTCTTTTCCCTCTTGCTAGGTCTAACCCGAATTCGATATCAAGTTTCAGAAATAGGAGAGATCCAACTGTTAGATTTCATCTCGAAAGCCAGTGAGCTACAATCTTACCAGAGGTAGGTATGTTGGAGAGAAGATACCTTGAAGCTTCACTAAAACTACACCCACATTTAAGAAGTTTCAGATAAATGAGCAAAAAAAAAAACAACAACAAAAAACAGAAGCAAAAACGACAAAAAACAAACATAAAATGTTCCCTGTTCATATATGCGCACGCGCGTTTGTGTGTGTGTGTGTGCGTGTGTGTGTGTGTGTAACGTTTTAATTTATAATTTATTTATTTTACTGTTCCCGAAACATTGAACTTTAGTCATAAAAAATCACTGATGGAACAGTGATCGATCCACTAGATTACTAGGAAGAGCTAATTACCTAAGGAGATCCATGAGAACAAGGCTGTGAATCCTAAAGAAAAATGCCCTTTTTTCTACAGCAGGATAAAAGTTTGGCAAGTGAATGAATGATGCGCAGTAATGTATTTTTTCTTAACAATTTCTGACACTAAAATTTTATCATTAAGGGTTTTTGGATTATTGTCTTTATCTTTATTGTTATTTCCACAACGTTTCGGCCGATATGTCCTCTGGCCTTCTTCAGGTGTTTGTCGAACTCGGCAACCTTCACGGAACTTCACGGAACTTCGAACTACGTCCTTTATTGAATAAATGGGGTCACCCGTTCTGATTCCGTTATCCTCTAAGCTTCTAAGGAGACAATCATCTGGAAGTTGCAGGTTCAAACCTGACTAAGTAACAATACAGGAATACTTAACACTTGTACCCGGTTATGGCTAACGGAATCAGAACAGGCGACCCCCGTGGATTCAATAAAGGACGTAGTTCGAAGTTGCATGAAGGTTCCCGAGTTCGACAAACACCTGAGGAAGGCTGGAGGATATATCGCCCGAAACGTTGTAGAAATAACAATAAAGATGAAGACAATAGTCCGAAAACCCTTAAGGATAAAAATCAACAAGCTTCGTCTCAGAAATTTAGACAACTAAAATTTTAAGTTTCTGAAAAAGAAAGAAAAACAAACTTCAATTAAAAAAAAATATTTGAAATGCACGGGAATTTAGTAAAAACTGTGAGACTCATATTTATAACTTAATCCAATAAATTGCCATTTTTTGCTGATTTATATGCTTCTATTTTGTCATAAAAATAATCACAGCAATTTTTGAAGATCAATACTCTATTCTTTTATGGTTCTTTTATGGTTCTTTTATGGTTCTCCATCAAAACCAAAAATGACAAAATACATCATAGAGGGAAGAGTTATAAAAGGATGTAAAGAAATTTGCTGTTACCTGTTCCACCATATGATACTGCTGTAAACACTTTAATAATAATAATAATAATAATAGTCAAGTCTTAAATCCTAACTGCTACTACTATTACTATTACTACTACTACAACTACTACTACTACTCCATTGGGCGAGTCTCTGCTTTTCTTCTCTAATAATAACAAAGAAAATAAAATTTTATGCTAAATTAGTGCTAAAAAGTGGAAACCTGTAAAAGAGTTAAAATCATCAGGAAAGCTCATTACTGAATTCAGAAAGAATACTGAGGTTAGTTCTGGTTTATTGAAGATACTTCCTATCACTTGATTTTAAGGAACTAACCCAACATATAACCAACGATAAATTACAGCGATTGCAAAAAAGTAAAAACGCATAGAAAATATCAATAAAATAATGATAATAACAAATATTATACATCTTGGTTGTAAGAAAGTTTTTATGAATATCTTTCATTAAACTGCTTTTTAGAAATAGAAAAACGGCCACTTTTTATTAAAAAAAAAACTGGATTGATAGACTCTTCATTACTGATATTTTATTATCAGACTTATTCGATTTATTTATTGTCTGTTTTGGTCACGAAAATCTGGTTGACTACACGTCATTATTCCTATAATTTTATTATTAGTTTTCCTCTGTCTGATTACGGTATTAACTCATTCATTGTTGTCTTTTTATCCCTACATTCATGGTCAATACATTTATTATTATTATTATTATTATTATTATTATTATTATTATTATTATTATTATTATTATTTACTCCTCTAGAGTTTTTCACATCAGTATTAGCTGATGGTTTTTCACCGGAGTTTGAGTGACAGCAAGTCTCCTCAAGTCTCCAGGACTCGTCTCAGTATTCTGGCCGTCCTCAGCAATGCAGTCGTTTGGATAGTCTCCACCCGTCCGCTAACTTCCAAGTCCTCCAGTCCCTTTAATAATCCTTTAGTTACTGTGCCTAACGCACCAATCACAATCGGCACAATCGTTTCTTTCATGTTCCACAGTTTCTTCAATTCTCTAGCAAGGTCGAGGTACTTATCCTTCTTTTCACTTTCCTACAGATTTATTCTATGGTCCGCCGGGACAGCAAAGACAACAATTTTGCAGATTCTCTTTCTTTTGTTGATTATTATGAGGTCTGGTCTTCTGGTTGGGATTAGGTGATCCGTTTGTATGTTAAAGTCCCATAGGAATTTATGCGAGTCATTTTCTAGGACATTATTATTATTATTATTATTATTATTATTATTGTTGTTGTTGTTACAGTTTTCTTCATCTAGAGACTTTTAATTGCAACATTCTATGTCAATGTACTAATTGTTTGTATTATAACAAATTTATTAGCTTGTAGCTTTTTATCACAACATTCTAGATCCAGACCTTAATAATATACCTCGACCTTGCTAGAGAATTGAAAAAGCTATGGAACCTGAAGGTGACAATTATACCAATTGTGATAGGTGCCTTTGGTACAGTAACTAAAGGATTGTTAAAGGGACTGGAGGACTTGGAAGTTGGCGGCCGAGTGGAAACCATCCAAACGACAGTATTGCTGTGGACGGCCAGAATACTGAGACGAGTCCTGAAGACTTGAGGAGACTTGCTGTCACTCAAACTGTAGTGAAAGACCATCAGCTAACGCAGATGTGAAAAACTCTAAGGGAGTTAATAATAATATATCTTATAATAATCAACAAAAACAAAAACAAAAAAAAGAACTTGCAAAATTGTGGACTTTGCTGTCCCAGTTGACAACAGAAGAAAACGGAAAGAAAGTGAAAAGAGGGATAAGTTCTTCAACCTTACTAGAGTATTGAAAAAAACTATGGAACATGAAGGTAACAATTATACCAATTGTGATTGGTGCTTTTGGTACAGTCACAGTTATTAATTAGAGTGGGGGAGTTGAAGGTTGGAGGACGAGTGGAGATCATCCAAACTACTGGATACGGTCAGTATACTGAGAAAAGTTCTGGAGACTTGAGGAAATTTGCTGTCGTTCAAACTTCAGTGAAAGTCCATCAGCTTACGCTGACGTATAAAACTCTCAAGAAGTAAATAATAATAATAATAATAATAATAATAATAATAATAATAATAATAATAATAATAAATATTTATTGACACAGATTATTGTTGAAAAAAAGTAATGAAATAAAGAAAAATGCGTCATAATAAAACTGATTTATTTTATGTTCTTTGATTTCAAAGGAGACAAAATTGCAAATTTTATAAACACTCAACTTCATGATTACAATGCTCGAAAATATCGTTTAAAATAATTGTAAGTTACAAATTATTCATTTTAAATCCTATCTTGATAGGTCAGTGGCAACCAAACTAATATATATATATATCGATGCTCCCTAGTTGAGATCGTAGAAAACAAGTTGACTGTTTCTTTGAATAATAAAGACGTTTATTGATTTCTTATTTGACAATAAAAAACATGGTCATGTTTTGTGACTGATAGGTAGAAAAAAATTCTTAAAAATTATTTCAATAAAAAATGTTTTCCATGGCAGCAACATAAGCGAAAACACACACACACACACACACACGCATATATATATATATATATATATATATATATATATATATATATATATATATTTGAAATATTTTATACAGAAACATTACACAAAAATTATTTTGTTTTTTAGAAGATATATTTAGTTACACACACACACACACACACACACACACACATATATATATATATATATATATATATATATATAACTTTTGTGATAAAACGATACAGTCTCTTTGTGGATGAATATATATATATATATATATATATATATATATATATATATATATATATATATATATATAATTCCTTGTACACGAATATAGCTTAAGTCTGAATAGCGAAAATATGTATTCTGAATGCAGAGCTAGGCAATCGACGAAAAAGACAATGAACAAAATCTATACCGGAATTATCTTTCATTTCTCTCTCTGTCTCTCCCTGTCTCTCTGTCTCTCTCTCTACATATGTATTTATATATCAATATTGGGAATACGTTATATGACTGTAGTCATGAAAACACGTTTTTATTAGATAACTTTTGTTTCAGAAACTTTTGTTATTTACTTTGCTCACTTAATGTTGTTTTGTGCCAGACTAAACAATTTTTTATGGGTAATTCTAACTTGACATATCAGATATGGCGACTGGTTCGGTTCCTTGATGTTTGTGGTACTGACACAAAACTTTGTTTTTTATTTTATTTACAAAGCAAATTTTTTATTGTGTAAAAACAGACTTTTTTCTATCAATTTATTATAATAAACTAATTTCCATCTATCTCTTTCCATAAGATTATTTTGTAGTTATTATAATAGAAAATTTATTACCACTGTCTCTTGCTGCGGTCTGATCACATATTAAAATACAAGATTTCAAATCCATATATATATATATATATATATATATATGTATATATACGTGTGTGTGTGTGTGTGTGTGTGTGTCTATAAGGTTTGGAATGAAATCTGATGATATGAGATAAAGAAAATAGGATAGAAAATTAGATTGACATATTTTGTTAGAATGTAAAATTTTTTAAAATCTGAATCTTTAATCTTTATATCTTTAGTTTGGCTTCGCTTGTTATGGCTTCTTTGTTTAATGGAATATCAACGTTTATGGGTTATCTAATGTAAAAGCCATCCTTGTTGGAGTACAATAGTGGTACTATTAAACTCATAGCTAGAGGAATAAAACGTTTCATATCCTTCTCACAGGTATTAGGCTGGAAGTGATCTTTATAGCATGACTGGAGATTGAACTAGTTTACAACAAAGTTGCTGTCCAGTACGTTAACCACTACATCACAGGGAATCACCCTATTCTTATTGATCACAATTCTTATTGAATATGATTGAGATAGTTCTGCGAGAGTTAGTTAATTTAAAAGGTGCCCGTGGTGTAATGGTTTTCGTGATAGGAAATGGATACGGCGACACGAGTTCAAGTCCTGGACGAGACTGATTGCATTTCACATAGCATTAATACCCTTGGGAAAGGTATGAATCCTATTATTCTACCTCCAGTCGTGGGTAAATAGTAGGACAGACTAGGTTCTTCAGCCTTGGTGAGGCAACTAGTCTAGGAGAAGGAAAACTCTGAATTCAAACCTGTTAAACTCCACTTAAAAATAGACCTTGTGTCATATTATGCCCTAACGGAGGTTTTGGTAAATATGGTTAGTTAATTTAAAATACTAATCAACTTGTGCTTTCTAGTTTGTTCATGAGCAAATAAGAGAATAATATATACTGTTGAACTCAAATTAGTGTACTTATCTTGATTGGTTTGATTTGGTTGGTTGGTTGGTTTTAAGAATGGCAGACCTCTTTGGGTTATTTAATACAAAATCCAGTATATATTTTCATATAACCAATCTAATACTAATTTGAAAACATATGCTAATTTTCTAGAGATGTATAAATGTCGTTCCCACTTTTGAGATTGACCAAGTATAAAAGTCAATATATTCAAATTACAAGACTTAGTTACACACTTACTCAGGATAGATATATGGATACATGGAAATGTTTTATTAGAGTAGCATAGACACAGAATCAACGGTGCTATGTGACTGTCAGTTTGTCACCTATTCGATAATCATTACAAGAAACAGGTTTGTGGTAAACCAATCCTCTTAATCGAGAGAATCAGTCTTTCGGTTTTTTGTCCATTGATGGCATAAGCGAAAAAAAAACACTCACCCAGCGCCGTTGATTCTGTCTCCCCTGTCCTATCTCTGTCTATCTCTCTTTTGCACCCGCACTCTCTCTCTCTCCCCCTCTCTCTCTCTCTCTATATATATATATATATATATATATATACATATATATATATATATAAATTTTGCATTGCATCTATGGTCTCCCGACATGATTATCTGCCCCTTTGTGCGTGAATGTAAAGCAATTACCATTTGTTCTTTAAGTTTATGCATTGCTTTCGGTGGAACTATATTGCAAGCTTGCACTCATGCATTCTGGGCAGTCACGTGATGATAAATTCTACAAAAAACAGGTGAGACAGATCAGGTGAGTGTCATCGATATTACTGTTGTAATACGATATTTCATCGAACAAGAATCAAGTATTATGCACTACAAAATAAACATAATTTTATATAACTAGTTTCAAAGCCAACAGTAAGGTGAAATACTGAATGAATACAATATATTCGATCCATTGATAAATATGGAAATCGATACAGACAAAATGTGATCAATTGAAAGGATATGCTGATATCTATCTATCTATCTATCTATCTATCTATCTCAGTATGGACATATCTATCTATATACATTCGTTCACACATAGAACTTTTGATAAATGAAAAACATTTTTAACGATTTGTTAAGTCAATAATATATATATACACACACACACACACACACACACACACACATATATATATATATATATATATATACACACACACATATAAAATAATATATATATATATATACACATATATATATATATATATATATATACACACACACATATAAAATAGAATAGGAAAAATATTACGACTTGATACTTGAGGTATATATATATATATGTGTGTGTGTGTGTGTGTGTGTGTGTTTGTTGGAAGAAAAGAAAACTTAGATATATTTGAAAAAAGCAATGTCGATACAATATGTATTTGGGTAGATGAGTAAAAGTAAGTAAAGTTGGGGACCATTGTCGAGGATTACCCGAAGGCTCCCTTTTCGATAGCTACTACACCAAGGGGTAGGGAAGGGCATTGCTCCTTTCCCAGGATTTCTCCACTTTACCCTTTATACGTACCTTATAATGCTGAGTGTTAAGTAAGGAGGCATCAAGTACCATTTTTAAAATCTGTGATATGACTCGACCTGGGATTGAACCCAGGTCGCCCGGGCCGTTGGCGAACACTCTAACCATTAATGCCTCTTTGTAAATGACAGGTTGACAAAAATATTCTATGAAATCCATGAGATTATAACTAAACGCGTAGAAAAAAACATTAAATGTCTTTTTTTCTTTCTCTATAAAATAAGAAAATAAATAAATGATAAATTCATTTGAAAGATTTTGGAAATGTTGAAAAACAGAAAACACTAGCGACTGAATTATTTAAAGAAAAAAAAAAGAACTTTTGTCGCAGAAATTACTGAGATAACTTTTTAAAACTTACAGATATTCATCCACACATATATGACTCTGTGTCTAAACTATTAAAGTCTCTCTGTCTATCTATCTAAATGTCGATTTATCTCAATGTATACAATTCTGTGCTTATTTTTATGATAATGAATGGTTGCAATTTTTTCTTAATATCAACAAAATTTTAACATTTCTGACAAAATTCTGATCGTCATAAAACCTGCTGTAATGTTAAAGATCATCTATAAATTGACAAACTGATATCAACAGTTGTATGTCCACCTTATGATATATAATCCCGATTATGTGCCAGTTAATTAGTTATTCTGATAACCTTTAAGAGCATCAAAGTTACAACTAAAATTGATTTAAATCTTTAAAACATAGCGCCTTATGTAATTAATGCAGAGTAATATTACGATATTTCAATTATAAAGTAAAACAAGGTAAATTCAATCATGTCTCTGAGTTTCACGGATACAGATTTAATGTAAACTTGTATCTATACGTCTAAAGTCAGCTGAATTCAACACTCTTAAAACGTGTGGATATAAATTTGATGACTAAAATATCTTATATATATATATATATATACACATATTAATTTGATCAGCAGGAAATTTACATATTTATATATTAAACATCAGACATCGACCCCTACAGAGGATTTATAAGAATCCTCTAGCATATTCTTAATTTGAATCATATCTTGCACATCGTCTTTGGAAATTATATATATATATATAGAGAGAGAGAGAGAGAGTGAGAAAGAGACAGAGAGACAGAAAGAGAGAGAGAGAGAGAGAGAGAGGCAGAGACAGAGACTGAGAAAGAGACAGAGAGACAGACAAAGTCTGATATATAATACATACGTGAAACATAATACATACATACATACATACATATATATATATATATATATATATATATATATATATATATATATTTATATATATATATATATATATATATATATACATATATATATATGTGTGTGTGTGTGTGTATATATATATATATATATATATATATATATATATATGGTGATCATTATGAACCAGAAATAAATCTATAATGACCCAAAACAAGTGAATTTTTAATTTTTACTTTTAGATAAGATAATATATATTTATAAGTATATTTGAGTATGTGTGCGTGTGTGTATTTTAACCACTGCTTTTTATATAGAGAACATTCATCCTTCAGTATGTTTCTGATTGTCAGTCTTTCTAACTATTTCTTTCTTTCTGTATATATATATATATATATATATATATATATATATATATATATATATATATATATATATATATTGAGAGGGATTATTTGTGTGAATTGATCTTTAGAAAATTAATTAAATGATATGCAAGTATATATTTACGGTAGAATTTCTTTAATTACTACTATTTTGCTGTTTTGTTGTCATGGTAACACGACGCTTTCTTGTATGCGTCATGTGACATTTTCTCATGAGTCATTTTGCCCATCTCTTTATAATGGAATATACTGGTGACGTATGAAATATTTGTGAATATATTTATGTATTTGGTGATTTATAACAATTCTGAAGCTTGATAGTTCTATGACGGGACCAAGACACTTTCCAAATTAAATTGAACATAAATCTATTTGACTAATAACAAAGAAAAATCCTCAACATGCCAACAACATATTTCAGTCAATTCACGCAGAAACATTTATACAAGGTGTTTCTTGAAATATCGATATCTTTTTGTTACCTAATAAATTTTCGTTTAAATGATACTTTTGAAACAACTGAAAATGTTGTTTCATATTTTCTATCTTACTTTTCAGTCATAGAAAAGAATAGACATTTAAACCTTAAACATTGAATTTTGAATTGTTCCCATATATTTTATTAAAATTGAGATTATTTAAACGAGAATTGGTCAGGATATTAGGTTACGAAATTATATCGATTTTTCTCTAAATCACCATATACATCTAAAATATTATGAAGTCTTTTGAGACACCTTGTAGATATTTATACAAAATTATATATTGCACACAGTTGTTTTTCTCATGTTTATTCGTCTACAATGATAAATATCAAATAAATTTGTTTAATTCAATAGTTACAAAATTCTGCAAAAGTATTTAAAGATAAAACATAATAAAACACAGAAATGTGTAGAAATATCCACAAAACACGGAAATTCAGCTTTACTAAACCATCTTTCTAACTGCTTCACATTTTGAAATCAAGATTTGTTTTCTTAGCTTAGATCTGGGCTCGGTATGTACCAGTGACACTC
>CAUZXS010003080.1:165000-185081 GCA_963585895.1 Sepioteuthis lessoniana | reverse complement strand
AATGACCCTCGTCACAGCCTCTTTCATCTTCTCAATTGTCTCATAACGACAGCCTTAGAAGCTTAGGGAATTAACAAAAGTCACAGGGAGCAAGGTCTGGACTATAAAGGGTGACGAACTGTCTTGATGCCCATCTTGGTCAAATAGTCTGTGACAAGGAAGGAGTTGTGGACTGGTGTATTCTCCTGCTGGAAATGCCACGGAGCCGATTTGAAGAATGGTGGCCTCTTCCGACGGAATCTCTTCCTGGACTCCCTTAAAACCTCAACCTAGTAACCCTAGCCCTAACGCTAACCCTTTGGCCAATCAACTCTGGTCTATTGACTTCCTTACTCCTCCCACACCTCTCATCATCCTTCACAGACTCCCTGCTTTCCTTAAATCTCTTATGCCTCTCAAAAACTGATGCTCAACTCATGCAAGATGGTCGAAAAGCAGTCTGAAGTATTCCATACGTTTCTGTGGCATCATTTTTTCCAAGTTTAAAACAATTTTTTATTGCATATCATTCTTCTAAAGTGTCCTCACGTCCAGATTGCATTTTTGAAACTCACCAGCTGTGACAATCAGGCTTTCGTAGGGTGTATTCCAATTGCTACTGTAGTTGTTCATTTGAAGCTGAAATCATAAAAATTGGTCAGTCATCTCATAAGATGTATAGCAATAACATACTGAATTTTCAAGAGTCTAAGACAATTTTAAATGCCTGTACAAAAAGGTCCGGAAACTTATTGAAGGCACTATATATATATATATATATATATATATATATATATATATATATATATATAATCATGTCGTGCCGCCGGCACGGATATCGCTGACCCTCTCTCGCCAATTCTCCCTATCGTTCATCGCCCCCGGCAGGTCTTCATGGCTACATCCCGTATCCTCACATAGCTGCTGTATGTATGTTCTAGCTGGTCGCCCTGCTTTTGCTCGATCATATGTGGGGGTCCATAGGAGTACATCACTTATGAGCTCGTCCCTGCTTCTTCGGCAGTGTCCTGCACGTCTGGTTCGTCTAACTTGGATAGTTTTCGTGATGGGAGGTAGGTGGCCGTATAGTTGGTGCCTTGTGGAGTGTTGCCGCCAGGACTTGTTCAATATTGCTCTCAACATTCTTGTGTAATTGCCGTCTAGCTTCTTCTCCAGCCGTTTAGTTAGCATAGTAGTTGTGCATCCATACAGTAGTATCGATACGAACGCTGCCTGGAAGAAACTGCGTTTCATTTTATCGGTCAGGTCTGATTTCCATATGATCGATAGCCTATCGATAGCAGTCCATGCCTTCCTTAGCCGTGTGTCGATGTCTTCTTCAGTTGATGAGACACTGCTTCCTAGGTAGGTGAATTTGTCTACCAGTTTAAGAGGGGTTCCGTAAAGTGTGGAGATGCCGCCTGTTTGATTATAGCACATATATTCAGTTTTGTGTGCATTGGTATGGAGACTCGTTCCAAACTATGCAGTCGTGTTTCGGATATATATATATATTTATGTATATATATGTGTGTATACACACACACACACACGCACACACAAACACACACACACACATATATATAGAGAGAGAGAGGGCGAGAGAGAGAACTGGTCCATTGGTCAAACGGGGAGATAGTTCACCTATGGCCTGAGAGACCAGTGTTCAATCCCAGGTCGAATCATACAAAAGACTCAAAAAATGGTACTTGATTCTGCTTTGCCTAACACTCAGCGTTATAAGGTACGGATCAAGGGTAAAATAGAGCAACTAAAGGAATGGAGTGACACCCTTCCCAACACCTAGGTGTATTAGCTATTGAAAAAGGAACCTTCGGGTTAGTCTCGACTAAAGTCGCCAACTTTACTTATACGTTACGCTATCAATGCTGAGTAGATAGATAGATAGATAGATAGATAGATGAAAATTGAACTATTGTTTGATATTATTCCCGATGAAGATTATGTTAGTACATTGTAAAATGTTTAACTTTTTTTGTTAATTTTTTTTTTGTGTGTGTTTTTTTTTTTTTTTTTTTTGTGTTTTTGTTTTTTGTTTGTTTTTTTTTTGTGTTTTTTTTGTGTTTTTTTTTTTTTGCAGGTTTTGTTTTTTATGTCACAATATACAAACTTACAATAGATAGGACGCAAAACATTTTTCCTTTAACGGCTGAAAATTCGTTTTTAAAGAATATTTAAAAAGTGCTCAATACTATTTGAGTTGAGCAGGTGAAAGAAATCTAAATCAGATCGAGAATAGTAGTACTATATATCATACAACACACACACATACACTCAAGAAGCATACACACACACACATATATATATATATATATATATATATATATATATATATATATATTTATTTATTTATATATATATATACTTTAAATTCGCTGCCATGAAAAATGACTTATAAATACACATATATATAGGTGTATATATACATATATCTCCACACGCATTTTATATCCTGTGTTATTTAAAGAATATATATATATATATATATATATATAAATTTCTGTAAACATAATAGATATTTTATGTCTACATATTTTCTTCTGGATCCGTTCGAATTCCCGTATTACTTTTATCGTATTCGGAGGGAATTGATTTATGTATGGTCCATAGTTTGTATCTCTAGTTCTTTCTGCCCGACTTTAGGCCATTATCAGGGGAGGATCTATTACAAAAGTGATGTAACTTTTGTTTTAGCATATTACTATTATGTAAGAGCGTCTTTACCATTGAAGATTATGGCGTTTGCTTTTAAATGGGTTTCTATAAATAGTGTCAGTAGCTAAAGACATTTCAGTACATTAGCACTGATTTGAAAATTAATTCGATTAAGTGTCGGTTGCATGTTTCTAATATGTAGCGCATCGAAAATCTGTAGTTTTTGTTTATTATTTTGATGTTCTAATATTGTTGTGTTGTCGGTGAGAATTTTCCGTAATTGTGTTGTTGGGCATGAATGTTTTTTTTTAATTTTGTGCAATGGAACTTGTATCAGAAAGGTGCATTGTAAGCCTCCTCGACAGGGTAGTTATATATATATGCCAGTTTTAATTGCATAGAATTTAAAGTGTATATATATATATATATATATATACTTTAAATTATATGCAATTAAAACTGACAGATATATATATATATACTTTAAATTCTATGCAATTAAAAGTGGCAAATATATATATATATATATATATAAGTTGGCGACCGTAAACGATGACGACCCGAAGGCTCTCTTTTTAATAGCTACAACATCAAGGGGAAGGGGAGGGCGCAATTCCTTTTCTGGATTGAACCACTTACCCTTGATCCATACCTTATAATGCTGAGTGTTAAGCAAGGAGGCGTCATTTTTTTAGTCTTTGGTGTGTCTTTGGAGATGACCGTATACGCTGCTGATGAGACCTTTCATCATACAACGTGTGAAAGCACGTGCGATACCCCGCTCTCCTCAACCGCCAACCAGGGTGATAACACAGTTTTGGTAGCTCAAGGCGGTACTGCCACTCCTAGCGCTACCAAGCAGCTGCACCAGGAGTGACAGTACCGCTGCTGAAGAGACCTAACATATATATATATATATATACGCAAGCATGCATGTACGCAGTTTAAATTCTGTGCTATTTAAAATAGATAGATAGATAGATAGTGAGGAGACATAGATAGATAGATAGATAGATAGATAGATAAAATCTCATATCGTTAATTTCATCTACTTACTATCTTTATGTAATATCTGCGATCTTTATACAAATTTATAAGCAGTATCAACGGACTTTATGTAAATCTGCAAATGGTTTGAAATCTCATGAGAGACACCCACATCAGAACTGAAAAAAGCTGTTGGTCTCTGAGACGTCAAAATCGACGGTATAGCCCATCTTCAATATATATAACTAAATCCTGTATATTATTATTTGTACAAACTAGTTAAAGCGTAGACTGTACACGGATTAAGGATTAAGCTAATCTTTTTTTTTTCTTTCTTTTTGATCTCCTTTGTTAACGCTTTCCTTTTTGACGCCATTTTTTTTTTTTTTTTCGTCTCTCCAATCTGTCAAGGTTGCACAAAACGATTCTCCGATTACATCGTCCGATGACTATTTTGAGCTATCGTTTTTTATTCAAACTCTCCAAGTTTTTTTTTCTTTTTTTCTTTTCTCATGGTCAATGGTTGGTGAGTGGGTTAGGTATTAAGTTGGAGGGTTGGTCTCATGGTAACAATTTTGTTATTTATATAACATGCATCTCAGCCATTTCATCTTTGACATATACGAGGGGCATGTGATAAGTTTCCAAACTTTTTTCGTACGGGCATTTAGAATTGTCATTGACTCTTGAAAATTCAGTATGTTATTGCTATACAACTTATGAGATGACTGACCAATTTTTATGATTTCAGGTTCAAATGAACAGCTACAGCAGCAATTGGAATACACCCTACTAAAGCCTGATTGTCACAGCTGGTGAATTTCAAAAATACAATCTAGACATAAGGAAGAACGATATGCAATAAAATTCTGTTTTAAACTTGGAAAAAATGATGCCACAGAAACGTATGGAATACTTCAGATTGCTTTTGGAGCATCTTGCATGAATCGAACATCAGTTTTTGATGAGATTTAAGAGATTCAAGGAAGGCAGGGTGTCCGTGATGGGTGATGAGAGGTGTGGGAGGAGTAAGGAAGTCAATACACCAGAGTTGATTGGCCAAAGGGTTAGGGTTAGGGTTACTATGTTGAGGTTTTAAGGGAGTTCAGCAAGAGATTCCGTCGGAAGGGGCCAGCACACTTCAAATCGGGTCAGTGGGATTTCCAGCAGGACAATACACCAGTCCACAACTCCATCCTTGTCACTGACTATTTGACCAAGATGGGCATCAAGACAGTTCCTCATCCCCCTATAATTCACACCCTACTCCCTGTGACTTTTGTTAATTCCCTAAGCTTCTAAGGCTGTCGTTATGAGACAATTGAGGAGATGAAAGAGGCTGTGACGAAGATCATTGACACACTCACACAAGAGGACTTCCATGGGACCTTCAAGAAGTTGTTGGAACGGTAGAACAGGTGCATTGCAGCCGAGGGGATTACTTCGAATGGGACTAGAGTTTCATGTGTGTACTATCAATGAAAGTGCCCATACGAAAGAGTCTGGAAACTTATTTAATGATCCTCGTAGTTGTTTTTGGCCGACCATCGATTTATTGTGAACCTCTCACCTTTGTATGAGAATCATCTGCCCAGAAATTAAGACTGAAATCTGAAGTAACTTTTTTTTCATTGGCATGATGGTTAGAGTGTTTACCAATGGTCCGGGAAACCGGGATTCAATCCCAGGTCGAGTTACATCAAATACTTAAAAAATGCTACTTGATGCCTCCTTGCTTAACACTCAGCATTATAAGGTAGGGATCAAGGGTAAAGTGGAGCAATCCAGGGAAAGGAGTAACGCCCTCCACTACAACATTGTGTAGTAGTTATTGAAAAGGGAGCCTTTGGGTCACCCTCGACTACGGTCGCCAATTTTACTTACTTTGCTGCTAGTGTCTCGTCACAACAAAAATGTTCAGCTATGCTCTTTCTGGGTGAGGGTTAGAAAATTTCTACACAAACCTTGTATACATATATATGTATATGTATGTGTGTCTGTGTGTGTTTGTGTCTGTGTGTGTTTGGTTATTTTCCTTGGTCATTTTTGTCAAAGTAATCAAGGAAAATAATCACTCCCTATGTGTGTCTAATAGGCATATTCGTTAGAGTGTTCTCCAATAGTCCAGGAGACCGAAATTTAATCCAAGCTCTAGTCATACGAAGGACTAAAAAATGGTACTTGATGTGTCCTTTCTTAATATTCAGCATTATAAGATACGGATCAAGGGTAAGTGGAGTAATACAGGGAGTGGAGTAGTGCCCTCCCCTAGACCTCGGTGTAGTAGCTATTGAAAAGGGGGCGTTCAAGTCACTCTCGACAACGATCAGCCAACTTACTTATGTAAGCCGTTGAAGTTTCATTAAAATTTATCGCTATCATAAAAAATTGTTTTTTTATTGCCTGTTTTTATTTCATTTTTTTTATTTTTTTTTATTTTATATTTTGTCAGAACTGTAAATAGTTGGATAGATTGTTTTTTTTTAGCCTTGATATCGCAACTAGTCTCGGAGAAGAAAAACTCCTAATTCAGACCGACTTTCGTCCGCTTAAAAATTGACCTTATGTCACATCCTGCTCGTGGCGGAAGAGTTGGGTAAACACATTCACCGCGATCTCAAGAGTTACAGAATAGGAGCCTCACCACTGCAAAACAACAGACGGAAATAGATCGATAGTTTGATAGATAATCACAACCGAAGACTTTAAGTGCACGTTACCCATTAATAACTTTATGGATTGATAACTTTTCTATTTGGGGCCGCATCAATTGCTTCCCCCCCCCATATCCCCCGTCCCGCATACACACTTCATCTTGAGAGACAACCAAATGTTCCTCCCACTGTTAAGTAGTACTGTGACATATCTTCTCTCTCTCTCTCTCCCTCCCTCCCCCCTCTCTCTCTCTCTCTCTGTCTACATTATCCTGGTATTATTACCTGTGATTTTCAATGGCGCCCACTCCTACTCTTCTAGTTCCGCGGGAAAACGTATCTTTGATTTCGTCTTCTTTTTCTTCTTCTCCTTGCAACCTTGGAGATATTTTCATTATCGCTGCAAACGTTTGGCAAACGAGAAAATGAACAAATGATGAACTGCATTGAAAATGTGTGAAGCAAAGAAAGAAAGAAAGAAAGAAAGAAAGAAACTAAACAAGAAAAAAAGAAAGAAAGAAAGAAAGAAACTAAACAAGAAAGAAAAAAAGAAAGAAATTAAACTAGAAAGAAAGAAAGAAAGAAAGAAAGAAAGAAAGAAAGAAACTAAACTAGAAAGTAAAAAAGAAATAAATAAAGAAACTAAACTAGTAAGAAAGAAAGAAACAAAGAAAGAAACAAAACAAGAAAGAAAGAAAGAAAGAAAGAAACTAAACAAGAAAGAAACAAAGAAACAAAGAAACTAAATTAGAAAGAAACAAAGAACCAAAGAAACAAAAGAAAGAAAGAAACAAACAAACTAGAAAGAAAGAAAGAAAGAAAGAAAGAAAGAAAGAAAGAAACTAAACTAGAAAGAAAGAAAGAAAGAAAGAAAGAAACTAAACTAGAAAGAAAGAAAGAAGCGAAAGGAAAAAGAAAGAAACGAAGGAAAACGACTATGGGTTTAAATATATTTTTTAGACAAATTTTTCAAAACATTTACTGCTATTTGTTCGAAGAAAGATTTCTTTGTGCTCGTTGGTTGGTTCGGCAAGGATGGCTTTGGCGTTAAATAACCCACAAAGATTGATGTGCCATTAAACAAAAAAAAAAACCTATCTATTACTGTTCCTATCTCTTCTTCCTGGATAAGGCTTAGAACATTTTGAATGCCCGTTATTGTACCCCTACTGACCTTCGGCAAGGATGGCTTTGGCGTTAAATAACCCACAAACATTGATATGCCATTAAACAAAGAAGAAGAAACCTATCTATTACTGTTCCTATGTCATCTTTCTGGATAAGGCTTAGAACATTTTGAATGGCCATTATTGTACCACTACTGACCTTCAGTAAGGATGGCTTTGGCGTTAAATAACCCACAAAGATTGATGTGCCATTAAACGAAGAAGCCGAAACCTATCTATTACTGTTCCTATGTCTTCTTTCTGGATGAGGCTTAGAACATTTTGAATGGCCATTATTGTACCACTACTGACCTTCAGTAAGGAAGGCTTTGGCGTTAAATAACCCACAAAGATTGATGTGCCATTAAACAAAGAAGCCGAAACCTATCTATTACTGTTCCTATGTCTTCTTTCTGGATAAGGCTTAGAACATTTTGAATGCCCGTTATTGTACCACTATTTCCCTTCAGCAATGATGGCTTTGGCGTTAAATAACCCACAAAGATTGATGTGCCATTAAACAAAGAAGCCGAAGCCTATCTACTACTGTTCTTATCTCTTTTTTCTTGATAAGGCTTATAACATTTTGAATGGCCGTTATTGTACCCTTACTCTCCTTCTGTAAGGATGGCTTTGGCCTTAAATAACCCACCAACATTAATATGCCATTAAATAAAGAAAACGAAACCTATCTACTACTGTTTCTATGTCTTCTTTCTGGATAAGGCTTAGAACATTTTGAATGGCCATTATTGTACCACTACTGACCTTCAGTAAGGATGGCTTTGGCGTTAAATAACCCACAAAGATTGATGTGCCATTAAACAAAGAAGCCGAAACCTATCTATTACTGTTCCTATCACTTTTTTCTGGATGAAACCTAGGGCATTTTGAATGACCATTATATTACCACTACCGTTCTTTTACAAGGATGGCTTTGGCATTAAATAACCCCAAAAAGGTTGATATGACATTAAAATAAAGATATCAAATCAAACCAAACAGTTATATGATATCAAGTATTCCTATCTTATTCATATATAAATGTGTCACGTGATAGCTCACGGAGACGAAGAGGTAAGACTGATACTATCCTCCCGTATTGAATGAGAGTATCAAGCAGTCAAAAAGTGACCGTTAGGAGAGAATGTGGGTCACGGAGAATATAGACCAGATGTTCACACTTAGTGAACTCAGGTCGCCGGACATCAGAAGGGGAAAGAGAGAGAAGCCAAATGATTGGCGGGGACCCCAAACGGAAGTGGGGGTTCCCTTCCCCTCAGCGGAAGTAAAGCACAAAAGAAGTAGTTTTTGGGCAAGGCTCGTGGCAGACGGACCATAGCCATTTTACTCCTGGCTAAAGACAAAAAGACTAACTGAGACACGAAGGACTCCAAAATCCTTCAAGCCAGTACTAAAAACAGAACAAAGTCTATTAGCCCGTGAAAGAAGAAAAATTCTCCAGTGGAACCCCGTCAAAAAAATAAGATAAGTAACTTTGGGACATTTTTCCTTTACACCCAAATTTTGTTTACCACTCTCTCTCTCAATTTGAAAAAGGATAAAAGCCAAGAAAAGACATTCATATTCATGGACAATCCAATTATATGTTTTGACACTTTGAACGTATATATATATATAACCGTAGTAAAGAACCTATGTATTTTCATTTTACCATGTGGTCTATGTTGTTATTCCATGCTTTCCTTTCAGCTTCTATTCGCCTTATATTATCTTGCTTAGAACTGTCCTATTAATTCCTAAAGTATCACATGGGAAACCGGAGTTGCCGACTACAACAATATTAATATTATTACAACTAAGACCTATAGGCCCGTATTCTTCTATTATCTAAGGGAAAGAAGTTTAGCGGCCTGGTGGGTGTGTGATAGTGTGAAATTTGGAACCCCTTTGCCAGCGGTGGTCAGTCTGGCCCTAAATTATTCCCTCATGTAATATGCCAGTTCTTATATGACTGAGAGAAGAACTCTGAACAGGACTTATTTCTGTAGGGGATCAAGTGCCAACCTGCCCCGTCTTCACACGTGCGAAAATAAAGTCCCGTTTTGGGATTTTAGTCAATTTGCCGTCACAAATGATTTAAACGCAGCAGGGATGTAGAATACGCTGACTATAACCCCTACAAGGTGATAACCACCCCCTAGATAAAGTGTCTTGGATCTAAATATGTATATTTACTTAAAATCGTATAATTATGTATAACTTCTTAGTCTTGAACTCTGTTTTATCAAGCTATAATTGTTTGGAAATCATTATTATCTTTCAGGTTACAAGATATTAATCCCATTGATGATACTGAACCTCAGTAAATTAAAATATGAATGCTATTGGTCCAAGAGTAAAAATAGGACAATTTTTTCCATTGGTCTAGTGGGTTGGAAGACCTGGGTTCAATCCTAGGTCGAGTCATACCAAAGAGTCAAAAAATGGTACTTGATACCTTCTTGCTTAACACTCAGCTTTATAAGGTACGAATCAAGGGAGCATTATAAGTTATGGATCAAAGTGGAGCAATCCAAGGAAAGGAGTAGGGCCTTCCCCTACACCTCGGTGTAGTAGCTATTGAAAAGGGAGCTTTATGGTCACCCTCGCCAACCTTACTTTACTTTTTGGGAAGTAATTCAAAGTAAAATTATTTTCTGAAATAATGAAATTAAACTTTTACGATGTAAAGGTTGTAGCAAAAGATTTGCATCGTTTTCTCAACGGTGTAAGGAACGTCATCTAACTCCATGTTGTAGAATTAAAAAAGAAAAGAAAAGAAGGTATTACTCGAATGCCTTCGAAATTCTAGATAAGTGCAATTAATGGTTTCTCAACAAAGACAGCTATGATATTTCATACAGTTGTTTGTTGTTGTTGTTTTTTTGTTTTTTTTGGTGGGGGGTACATTCGAGCAGAATATGTGGAAATTTTCATTAAGGAAAATCATTTTTGTAAAACATTTAATTAATTGAATTAATTAAAGAGGACTAATATGCATAAAAGCATGAGGTTCCGGTAGTAGAGCACTGGAAAGTATGGAGTACTTTTTCATTGACATTACTCCAAGTTCCACCTGACCTAGAGTGGTTGTATCTGTTAGGGTCCCATCTATGCGTCAAACAGATCTGCTTAAAAATTAGTTTGGTTTGGTTTGGTTTCATGGCATATCAACCATTGTAGGTCATCTAATGCCAAATCCTCTTTATACATATATATAAAATATATATGATATGGTTTGGTTGGAATTTATGGCATATCAACCATTCTAGGTTACTTAATGCCAAATCCTCTTTATACATATATATATCAAATATATATGATTTGGTATGGTTGGGTTTTATGGCATATCAACCATTGTAGGTTATTTAATGCCAAATCCTCTTTATACATATATATATATCAAATATATATGATTTGGTTTGGTTGGGTTTTATAGCATATCAACCAGTGTAGGTTATTTAATGCCAAATCCTCTTTATACATATATATTAAATATATATGATTTGCTTTAGATGGCTTTTATGGCATATCAACCTTTGTAGGTTATTCAATGCCAAATCCTCTTGATACATATATATTAAACATATATGATTTGGTTTGGTTTGGATTTATGGCATATCAACCATTGTAGGTTATTTAATGCCAAATCCTCTTTATACACATATATTGAATATATATGATTTGGTTGGGTTGGGTTTTATGGCATATCAACCCTTGTAGGTTATTTAATGCCAAATCCTCTTTATACATATATATTAAATATATATGATTTGGTTTGGTTGGGTTTTATGGCATATCAACCCTTGTAGGTTATTTAATGCCAAATCCTCTTTATACATATATATTAAATATATATGATTTGGTTTGGTTGGGTTTTATGGCATATCAACCATTGTAGGTTATTTAATGCCAAATCCTCTTTATACATGTATATTAAATATATATGATTTGGTTGGGTTGGTTTTATGACATATCAACCATTGTAGGTTATTTAATGCCAAATCCTCTTTATACATGTATATCAAATTTATATGATTTGGTTTGGTTGGGTTTTATGGCATATTAACCATTGTAGGTTATTTATTGCCAAATCCTGTTTATTCATGTATATTGAATATATATGATTTATTAACACATTTTATTGATAACAGTTTTAAACGAGTCTGAATTTTTTTTTTTTTGCACACAGTTAAATGGTTTCAAGTATTGCTATATAAGTTAAGTAAGTTTGCCGACTGTTGTCGAGAGTGACCCGATGACTCCCTTTTCTATAACTACTATACCTAGGTGTAGGAGAGGGCGCTACTCTTTTCCCTGGATTGCCTTACCCTTGATCCCTACCTAATAATACTGAATGTTAAGCAAGTACCAACTTTTGAGTCTTTGGTATAATTCGTCCTGAGATTGAACCCCGGTTTTCTGGACCATTGACGAACACACTATATAAAAAGTAAGTAAAGTTGGCGACCGTTGTCGAGGGTGACCCCAAGTCTCCCTTTTTGTTAGCTACTACCACACTAAGCTGTGGGGGAGGGCTCTACTCCTTTCCTGGATTACTCTACTTTACCCTTGATCTGTACCTTATAACGCTCAGTGTTAAGCAAGGGGGCATCAAGTACCATTTTGTGAGTCTTTTATATGGTGACACTATGTGGGTGGTCCGCTAAGCAGACGATCCCTTTGTCTATTTTGGCGCGAAACCAAACAAAGGGCTTGGACTCGAGATCTCAGACGAGACTGGAAGTGGGGGAGGAAAGGCAGGTCCGAGAGAAGCCAGGGAGTTGGCAAGGGGACACGCCGAGAATAGTTGGTAAAAGAATCCAGAGAGGGCTGTTGGCGAAGAGAGACGCAGGGAGGCAGTCGAGAACGGACAGCAGAAGGGATCAGTCAAGATGAGTTAGCAGTCCTGAGTCGACAGAAGAGAGCAGTGAAGGAAGATCAGTCAAGACGAGTTAGCATTCCTAGTAGCTTTGTAGAAATTTCGCGAAGTAGTATTGTCACAGTATGACTCTACCTGGGATTGAAGCCAGGTATGCCAGGCCTTCGACAAACACTCTAACCGGTACACTCTATATAACAGTGACAATTTAACATCAGTTATTTGTTTGCACACAGTTTGTAGGTAATTTCATTTTTAAGTGTGTTAGAACTGATTTGTTTGTACATTAGTATTGCTATTGCTTCTACACATTTAAATGGTTTCAATTATTGCTATTTAACACTAATAATTCAATTAAACATCAGCCCTTGTTTACACACATTTAAATAGCCAAACAGTTCTATTTCTAACTATTCAGTTTAACATAGATCATTTGTTTGTTCACAGTTTAAATGTCAAGCAGTTTTATTTGACCCATAGATATGTATATTTGTCTCTGCCTCCCACCAGACAGGACTTGACACTAGTTCAAATGACCTGAAGGTCAGATTATAGTGGGGGTTAGGGAAGGGGAAGTCAGAACCGTGCTGAGGCTCGAACCCTGCTGGTCTATGCTGGTCATCGGATCACTTGGTGCATTGGGAGCCGATGAGTCTAGCTGGACATGGACCCAAACGTGAGTCCAGGCATGGATGCCAGATGATATCTTACACTGGACAATGGGGTCCAGTGCTATACAAAGGCGTCAATAATACAACTCGCCCCTGACGGTATATTGTCCATCTAAAGCTTTAGATGGACAATGCTCCACCCCATACGAATGCCAGACTAAAAAACCAGCTGGGGGCAAAGCCAACAGCAAATTAATGCAGTCGATCTTATCCCCGGACCCATAGATAGGACCCTCTTAGGTGGGACTACTCCGGGTCAGAGTGGATTAGGGAACAATGGCAATGAAGGGGTACTCTGCATTCCCCTAAACGTCAGTATTACTGAAGCCTGATCATCAGATTGTTTAGTGTCATATCCAGGACACTCGTGAGGAGGGGTGTCTTACCCCTCGGCAGAGATGCAGTCGGTGTATTCAATACAGCCCCCAACTTGCTAGCCAACTGGGCTTGACACTTGTCTTTGATTTTTAATTTGGTTCCAAGGTTGCTTGAAATTGAAAAACCAGTCAACAATTCCTTTTAAGTTTCTTTCAATCGAAAAAAAAAAGTACAGGATTCTGTCTGAGAACATGTCTGTATTTCATTTCTAATGATTATCCCCACCCAACCCCCAGTTAACTTCTGAACTTTTCGAGGTTCACCAAATGCTTCCGACATGAGCAGGATGTGACAAGGCAAAAAATAAGTACACGTCTAGGCTGAAAGAAAACTAGTTTTAGGCGCATATATCACGTGATCAAAGCGGTTCAAGCTGTAGTGGTTGATATCTGTTTTGATTGGTTGTATTATGGTAGTCGGTGATCCGATATGTTGTGCTCTGTTTCACCCAATAGGTCATCTGAAAGGTCACACAGATAAACATGCAATGTTGTCTAATTCGGGAATTTATACTGTGAAGATACATACCCCAGGCCCCCGGGTGTCTTAATCTTATTTACCAACCCCTCCGCTCGGGCAGGATATGACACAAGGTAAATTTTTAAGCGGAGTTTAACAGGTTGAATTCAGAGTTTTCCTTCTCCTAGACTAGTTACCTCACCAAGGCTGAAGAACCCAGTCTGTCCTACTATTTACCCATAGTTGGATGGAGAATAATTGGATTCATACCTTTTCCAAGGGTATTAGTGCTATGTGAAATGCAACCAGTCTCGTCCAGGATTTGAACTCGTGTCGCCGTGTTCATTTCCTACGACGATAACAATTACACCACGGGCACCTCCAAAATGCCCTTAATAGCCGCCCAATGAGGATCGTCGCTGACAAATCGGCACCAGTTGAAGACATTCCCAGTCGGCTGAGTCGAGTATTCAAATGTCGAACAAAAACAATAAAAAAAACAACAGTGACAGTGTTATATATCATCACAAATGTAGAACATAATTGTAATATAATGGCCGAGGGATTTCGTTTTATGCCTTTGGGTTTAGTTAGGCTGAGAACCTTTCGGCTCAGTGCATGGGTTACTTAGGTGCAACATTAACACTGATGTTTACGCACGTGTGCGCGGAGCGAACGTGTCACTCTGAGATGTCACAATGGCTCAGATGGGAAACGGGGCTAGCAAGCGCGAATGACGTCACGCACCGGAAGCGTGCGGAGGATTTTGGGATTTTGAAAAAGTCAGTTAGTAGAGTTGAGTCCTGCCTCGGGAGAAGATGGTTGGCTTTCGCTTGCTCACCGAAGCCAGGCCAGTGGCCTTTGTGGCGGGTGCCGCACGAGATAGGGGGGGGGGGCAGATGAAAAAGCCAGAATAGAAAGATTGTGCCTCTCTCTCCTTATGTCGAAAAACCTTTAAACTCAAAAGTAATAAAAAGTTTCGTACCTGAACTGAGAAATCGTAAGTGTTTTTCGTGTTTCTGTTATATTCTCATATGCAGATTCATGCAGAAAGAATCACAGCGACACAATGTTAAAGGACGAGCGAAGGCCTCTTTAAAAAAATATACCTCTCACTTTATTGTAGCGTTTGCGTGTGAGAGGGAGTTGGAGACCAAACAAAGACTGCAACATATTGACCTCACCAGCCCCTCCGGACATAGCCGTGTGTCGTTCTCGTTCTCCTGGGCTGCTAAACCGGAGGGTCGGAGACCCACTCTGTTGGGTGCGGGCTTTTTCTACCGCATCTTGTCACCAACGGGTCTCCAAACTCACTGGGGGTGGGTGTGGATTTCCCTACCACATCTCGTCTCTAACTCGTCTGACTCCAACTCTCTGACTTTCTGTCCTCACCGAGTTATATAACAGCTCAATCGCCCACTCAATCTTTGGAATGGCATGTTTGATCGTCATCAAGCGGAAATAACTGTCATACAGTTTAGAGGTCACTCTCTTCCGGTGCATCAGTCTATGAGTGTATCATGGGTTTTTACCATGTCCCATTTCGTCAGCTAAATCCGCCTACGTGATTTCTTTCGATTACTGGCCATTGGAATGTGTCACTTCCTTCCGGTGCATCACTTTGGAATGTCATGTTTGGCCGGGTCAAAGGTCAATATACAACATTTCGAGATCCTATGTTCTAGCTTTATAGATATTCGGTGTACGTTTCACACATAGTCATATCATGGCTATGGTACATTATGAACAAATGGGAGAATAGGCATGAAACTTCTTAATAAAAATACAACTCTCTCAACTTTATTTAGAATAAAACAAAAGCTCTTCCAATGGAAAGTTCTATTTTCACAGTTGAGGCCTGTGCAATAGACTTGGCTCTCGACATTATCTCGAAAGAAGAACACAAAAAATTCATCATATTCTAAGACTCACTCTCTGTCCTATTATCATTAAACAACAAAAAACTAGAGCACCCACTTATTATCAAACTACTTTGCAGACTGCACTCAACATCAAACAAAGAAATCATTTTTTGCCGGATTCCAAGCCACTTTGGGGTGAGAGGAAATCATAGAGCAGACGCGGCAGCAAAATCGGCTTTAGACTTGACCCCCGACAAGTACAACATCCCATACACCGATCTGAAACCTAAAATAAATAATTTCCTCCATAAAAAATGGCAACAACGCTGGAATAGAAATACCAATGATAAATTATTTCAGGTCAAACTCTTTTGGGGAGAATGGTGCCAAGCCTTCCGAAAATCGCGAAAAGAACAAGTGACAATAACGCGATTGCGTATTGGTCAAAGCAGACTTACGCACTCTTTTCTACTCAAGCAAGAACAGCAACCACAGTGCTCGACATGCCAAACGCCCTGCACAATCAAACACGTTCTTCTTGAGTGTAAAGCTTTTAATGACACCAGAAAGCGCTATTTCCATGCAAATACCATGAAGGACTTATTTGAGAATGTCCACATGGATAATGTTTTGTCGTTCTTGAAAGAGACCGGGTTGTACCAGAAAATATAGATTTGGTTACAATCCTGAAAACACAACAGACTAATCAACTGAAAGCAAATTATTGCTGAATAGAAATACCATTATGTTTTTGTTAGTAGAAATAGTAGTGAGAAATGATACAAAAACTATCACCACTAAATAAACTAATGTCATGTAGAAATACTTGAAAATATTTACTCATATGCGAGTAAATGAGTAAAGGAGGTACCCGTGGTGTAATGGTTATCGTCGCAGGAAATGGACACAGCGCCACGAGTTCAAATCCTGGACGAGACTAATTGCATTTCACATAGCACTAATACTCTTGGGAAAGGTATCCAATTATTCTCCCTCCAGCTATGGGTAAATAGTAGGGCAGACTAGGTTCTTCAGCCTTGGTGAGGCAACTAGTCTAGGAGAAGGAAAACTCTGAATTCAAACCAGCTAAACTTCGCTTTAAAAAATTGACCTTGTGTCATATCCTGCCCGAGCGGAGGGTTTGGGTAAATATGATATGCGAGTAAATGAGTTGTTTGGTTTTAGTAAGGTATAATTAAATTCTGTGTTTACAAATGTTGTGTAGCCACATAATACATATGCAACTATACACGGAAACATAGTCAACACAATAAAGACGAGCGGACACAGTTCTTTAGAAAAATATACCTCTCACTTTCTTTGAAAGGGTTCGAAAGGGTTACGAAAGGTATTATTGTGTGAGAGGTGAGTTGGAGACTGAACAGAACTGCAACATATTGACCCCCACTCTTCTGGCAATCACAGCCTTTCTTTCCCGTTCTCCTGGGCTGCTCAACCGGGGGCCTGGGGGCCCAGACTCTGCTGGGACATGCTTCTCATTCCAGCATCTTCTCTCCGACTGATCTGAATTTCCTGTCGCCGGGGTTATATAATAATTTTACGCCCACTCAGTTCAAACCGTCGACAGTCAAGGTTATCCCCTGACATCCTCGACCGGATGCACCTGTTATTTACACCGGTGCATTTCTTATTTTGACAGCTTGGCCGGGTCGGAGGCCAATATGCAACACAAACCGTACATATGTGTAAACAGGCTTCGGTATTAAATAACCTGTAGAGGTTGATATGCCATTAAACCCAACCAACCAACATAAACTTTATTTCTCGAAAGGGTCGAACCTGGCGTAAGTGTGAGAGAGAGAGAGAGAGAGAGACACACACACACACTTGGAAACTGCTATACTGACCTTTATTTTTTGCTTAACCGCTTTGTATCATACTCATAGCTTTACCTAGCAATTTTTAACCACACAGTACCACACTCATAATCAGGGCTCCACTTAGTACTTCTTCTACTTCATTAATGAGACGTTCTCAACCGGCCTTCGCCAAGAAGGGGCTACCGGGTTCCCTGCGCCCACCCAGGGACTCTAAGACTGAAGACTGATGACTGTTATTATCGTGGGCTGCCGCTTTCTTTCCCCGGGCTGTGCCCGGTGCCCGATGCCCGATGCCCGATCTCCGTGACTGACTGTATCTTTTCTTGCCGCAAGACTGAGACTAACTGCTACTCTGGGGTACATGTGTATATATAATTTCACAACACCTACACATTTCCGGTTCAACCCATGTAAACCGCTTACATATACGCATCTCTACGTTCCTGTTTACACAGGTGCATCCTGCAATCACTTTGTTTACACAGCTGGAACATCCGGCTCTGTCAAGGGTCAGTATTCAACAGGAGGAAGAAAGAGAAGAGAAAAAAAAACAAAAAACTTGAGACAGCAAAACCATTAGAAGGAGAAAATTGTAACATTTTTGTTACTCTGTGTGTGTATGTGGCTGTCACAGGAACTTTGCGAAAATCCCACCAGCTATCAAAAATGCTGAACTCATCCGCCCGTCCACAAACCAACTACTCTATTCGAGACCCTTCCCTGACTGAGTTTCTCTCTCTTAATTGTCTTCTCTAACTCTCTACCTCCACACTTTCTGTCTCGGGTCTTCACGCTAAAAATCGTAGATTCACGCGGATACATGTCTTTGTCTATTTTTGCACTAAGACCACCAACGACTAATCTACACAAAGAAACGTCTCTCAGACAATTTAACGCTGTGATGCTGAAGATAAAATCTTTTTTTTTTTCAGATAACCGGGCCATTGGCCTAATGAGTAGAGTGTTCACCAATGGTCCGGGAGACCGGGGTTCAATCCTAGGCTGAGTCATACCAAAGATTCAAAAAATGGTACTTGATACCGCCTTGCTTAACAATCAGCATTATAAGGTAAGCATCAAGGGTAAAGAGGAGCAATCCAGAGAATGAAGTAGCGCCCTCCACTAAACCTTGGTGTTGTAGCTATTGAAAAGGAAACCTTATGGTTTCTCTCGACTACGGTCACCGACTTTACTTACTATTATATTTAAAGGAGTCAAACTGGCAATACTTACGCCTTCCACTACACCTTGGTGTAGTAGCTATTGAAAAAAGAGCCTTATGGTCGCCCTCGATTAGGGTCACCAACTTTACTTTTTTTTCAGATATCTATCTACAAAAACATACACTGAGACACACATGCATCTCTCTCTCTCTCTATATATATATATATATATACATGAAGGCACATTATTGTGTCAGAATGCTTTACTAGTACGAACTGGGACATAACACCGCAGAAGCAACAAAAACGCATTTGTTGCGCAAAGAATGATCATATTTACCAACCCCTCCGCTCGGGCAGGATATGACACAAGGTCAATTTTTAAGTGGAGTTTAACAGGTTTGAATTCAGAGTTTTCCTTCTAGACTAGTGGCCTCACCAAGGCTGAAGAACCTAGTCTGCCCTACTATTTACCCATAGCTGGAGGGAGAATAATTGGATTCATACCTTTCCCAAGGGTATTAGTGCTATGTGAAATGCAATCAGTCTCGTCCAGGATTTGAACTCGTGTCGCCGTGTCCATATCCTGCGACGATTACCATTACACCACGGGCACCAAAGAATGAAAACACAAGGCAGTAACCAGATGGTTTAGGAAATTCCACTCGTGTTACAAGAGCCTCTGCGATTAGACTATATCAGGTAAAGATAAAAGCACAGAATATGAGGCCGTACAGAAAGCTATAGAGGCAAATCCGGTGAGCAGCTGCTGGAGAGTATCAGGCGAGAACGAGTTCTCTCATCACATTCACAACCTCAGCAAAAGCATTTGGAGCAGCTGAATTATGCCTCGTGTACTACCCAAATATTGCAAAATGTTTCACTCACTCTAGTATATACACATTTCTTCATACAGAGTACGTAACCTCTAGAAACGTATCATCATCCAATGACGTCCCTCAGAGACTTTCAGGCGTGCTCGCAGTCTCACAGTGCAATGTATTTCGTCATCTTCAATACACAGGTAAAAATATCCGGGGCTGCCAAATTGGGCTTCATTTTTACCAAAATATTGCAAAACTTTTGACTCATGTAAGTCTTGGTTGCGGTGCTGTTGTAATAATATTTCTAATTACAGTTTCAATACTGTCGAGTTTGGTCATAAATAGTAACTAATAATCTCGGCTTTTATTGTATAATTTTGCATTTTATTGTATATTATTGGGCCAGAACGCAGTTTCTTCCAAGCAGCGGTTGTATCGATACTGCTATATGGATGCACTACATGGACGCTAACTAAACGGCTGGAGAAGAAACTAGACGGAAATTACACAAGAATGTTGAGAGCAATATTGAACAA
>CAUZXS010003080.1:155000-162500 GCA_963585895.1 Sepioteuthis lessoniana | reverse complement strand
AAGCCTGGAAATTGTCAAATAGTTCTTCTTTGAATGTCTTGATGTACCCCTCGGAAGTGCTTGAATAAACAACACCTTCGCTATTTCACTGTCCACTTATTAGTTGTTTTAACCATGAAATAATCAATATGATAACAATTCGAGACTATACCTAGTAAAGATCTGGCAGCCATACAACTAGAGTCTTTGACTGGAGGCCAGCATGTACTGGCGTAAATCTTAAAATTTAACAAATATCCGTCCGTCCGTTCTTACCGCTACAACTCCGCCATTTTTGTTCCGAATTCAAATGAACGTTCAAGAATGTTAGATTGATTGTTTGATTTTAACGGCAGTCAACCTGTCTGGAGTTATCTTGTGCCTAAAAATTTGGGAATCGCGTTAACTGTATGTGTGTATTTACATTTTTGGTGTTATTGTTTCTTGAAAGTCTTTTTTTGCCCACAGTTACGTATCAAGTATTCCAATCTAATACAAATAATTTTCACACAGTTATATGATATCAAGAATTAATATGTAATTCAAATTATTGTATGGTTTCAAGTATTCCTATCTAATTCAAATGATTTGCTGACCCAGTCGACTGGAGCTGTAGAATACACTGACTGCATCTCTTCAGAGGGTTAACACTCCACCAACGAGTGTCCTATGTATGACAATAAACAATCTTTGGGGAATGCAGAGTACTCCTTTATTGCCATCGCTTCCAGGTTCACTCTGGCCCGGAGTGGTAGCAACTAATAGGGTCATATCTATGGGCCAAATAGACCTGTTTGAGTGTTCGTCAAGGGTCAGGGAGACCTGGGTTCAATCTCAGGTCACGTCATACCAAAGACTTTAAAACTAGTACTTGATACCTCCTTGCTTAACGCTCAGCCATATAAGGTATGTATCAAGAGTCATACCAAAGATTTTTAAATGGTCCTTGATACCTCCTTGCTTAACGCTCAGCCATATAAGGTACATATCAAGGGTAAAGTAGAGCCATCCAGGGAAAGGAGTAGCGCCCTCCCTTCCACCTCGGTGTAGTAGCTATTAAAAAGGGAGCTTTCTGGTTGCCCTCGACTATGGTCACCAACTTTACTTTACTTATGTTCAATGGAATTGTTTAAAATAGAACTGTTTTTGACACATAAGCTGAGTACTGATGCTAAACTGAATTGTTTAATATAGAACTGTTTTGACATTTAACTGTGTGTAAACAAAAACTATACTTATACTAAACTAAATTGCTTGAATTAGAACTGTTTGACTAAACTGATTAGCTTGAAATAGACATGCTTTTGTCAATTAAACTGTGTACTTATGCTAAACTGAATTGTTTGAAATAGTATTGTTTGTATGCATAAAAATGGATTTGGAATTAAATAACCAACAATGGTTGATATGCCATAAAACGAAACCAAATCAAATAATTTACTTGCAATAGTATGGGTTCAAGTATTCCACTAAAATACCAATAATTTGATAGTTTTAAGTTATTCTTTCCATTTAATTACAAACTGTTATATCGTTTCATGTTACAAATAATTATCCTTAATCAACAGTTAATGCTACCAGCGACCATTATTGATACAACTAATCCACAGCTCTATGCTTTCAAGTATTCCAAACAAATACAAATATTGCCCAGTCGGCTGGGGCTGTAGAATACACCGACTGCTTCTCTGCAGAAGGGTAAGCCCCTCCCCCAACGAATGTCTTAAATATCACACTAAACAAACTGATGGTGAGATTCCAGTAATGCTGGAGCTTTGGGGAATGCGGAGTACCCCTTTATTGTCTTCGCTCCCAGGTCCACTCTGGCCCAAAGTGGTTGCACCTGATAAGGGTCCTAATTATGGTGTAAATAGAATTAAACCTGGCTTCCTTCACGATACAGATTTTTTACATTTAAACTGCGTATTTAGGCTAAACTGAATTGTTTAAAATAAAACTGTTTCGACATTTAAACTGCATATTTATGCTAAACTGAATTGCTCGAAATAGAACTGTTTTGACATCTAAACTATGTAGTTATGCTAAACTGAATTATCTGAAATAAAACTATTTTGACATTAACTCTGTGTATTGCCCAGTCGGCTGGTGCTGTAGAATACACCGACTGCTTCTCTGCAGAGGGGTAAGACCCCACCACCAACAAATATCCTGATTATGACACTAAACAATCTGATGGTGAGGTTGCAGTGATGCTGGAGATTTGGGGAATGCAGAGCAACCCTTCATTGCCATTGCTCCCAGGTCCACTCTGGCCCGGAGTGGTAGCACCTGGTAGGTTTTATCTATGGGTTAAATAGAACTAAACTGCATATTTATGCTAAACTGAATAGTTTGAATGAGAACTGTTCGATAAAACTGAATAGCTTGAAATAGAAATCTTGTTGACAATTAAACTGTACTTACATTTAAACTGCATGCTTATGCTAAACTGAATTGTTTGAAATGGAACTGTTTTTGACATTGAATATGTACTTACACTAAACTGAATTGTTTAATATAAAACTGTTTTGACAATTTAACTGTGTGCTTACAAAACCTGTACTTATATTAAACTGAATTACCTGAATTAGAACTGCTTGGCTAAACTGAATAGCTTGAAATAAAAATGTTTTTCACAATTAAACTACTTACATTTAAACTGCGTACTTCAGCTAAACGGAATTGTTTGAAATAGAACTATTTTCATAAAAATGAATTTGGCGTTAAATAACCTACAAAGGTTGATATGCCATAAAACCCAAACAACCAACTAACCAAATACACATAATTTTTACTGAATGGCTTTGTTTCAAGTATTCCTATCCAATACAAATAATTTGCTCACAGTTTCAAAGCATCAAGCATTTTTATTGAATATGAATGATTTTAACGGATCTCTTTGGCCCATAGATGAGACCCCAAAAGATACCCTGTGTCAGAGTGGGCCTGGGAGTAATGGTTATGATGTTGTACTCCACGCTTTCAGGACCTCCAGAACTATAACCTCACCATCAGATAGAATTTTTTTTCATACAGTTAAGCTATTTTAGACCTCACAGACAAAGCGAAAGTAGTGTTAGTCATACTTTAAAAAGAATTTAAACTATAGTTTTAAAACAATGTAAAATGGTGAAAACAGAAAAATCCTACGTACTATTTTGAACAAATGGTGGAAACAGTACCCCACAAGAGACCAGCTGTACAGCCACTTACCTCCCATCTAAAAAAAACATCAGAGTAAGAGGAACAAGATATGCTGAGCACTGCTTGAGAAGTAAGGACGAACTAACAAGCAACATTCACAGATGAACTCCGACACATTGACGCACCTTCTTACATACATCTGCTCTGAGCGGACGCTGGACGCACTTTAGAGGACCTGCCAGAAAAAATATTTAAAACCATATATTCATTAGTATTGAATGAGAATAATTAAAATCATACAGCTGAGTGAAAATTATTCGTATTTTTTTTTCATCATACAACGTGTGAAAGCACGTGCGAAACTCTGTCCTCATCAGCCGGCAACCAGGGTGATAACACAGTTTCGGTAGCTTAAGGTGGTACTGCCACTCCGAGCGCTACCAAGCAGCTTTTGCCTCTGGACAGGTGATTTAAAAGAAATATATATCTATATATATATTTATTTCTTTTAAATGCCCTGTCCGGTGGCAATAGCCGCTAGATGTAGATATTAGATATAACTGTAAATTATTTGATTTGAAATAGTTACTTGAAGCAAGAATTGTTTACTAAGGATTATTATCATTTGTTACTTGAAATCCTATAACTGTAAATTATTTATATTAAGAATAGTTACTTAAAGCTAGAATTGTTTACTAGGGATTATTATTAGTTACTTCAAATCATAGGACTGTAAATTATTTGTATTAAGAATAGTTACTTGAAGCAAGAATTGTTTACTAAGGATTATTATCATTTGTTACTTGAAATCCTATAACTGTAAATTATTTATATTAAGAATAGTTACTTGAAGCTAGAATTGTTTATTAGAGATTATTATTAGTTACTTCAAATCATAGGGCTGTAAATTATTTGTATTAAGAATAGTTACTTGAAGCTAGAATTGTTTACTAAGGATTATTATTATTATTAGTTACTTGAAATCATAGAACTGTCAGTTATTTGTATTAAGAATAGTTACTTGAAGCTAAAATTGTTTACTAAGGATTATTATAATTAGTTACTTGAAATAATAGAACTGTAAATTATTTGTATTAAGAATAGTTACTTGAAGCTAAAATTGTTTACTAGGGATTATTATAATTAGTTACTTGAAATAATAGAACTGTAAATTATTTGTATTAGGAATAGTAACTTGAAGCTAGAATTGTTTACTAAGGATTATTATTATTAGTTACTTGAAATCATATAACTGTAAATTATTTGTATTAAGAATAGTTACTTGAAGCAAGAAATGTTTACTAACGATCATTATTATTAGTTATTTGAAACTGCCAACAACTTACTATTATTAAAGAGAAATAATAACTTTAAGCCATATATTTTTTTAGTATTAGATCGGAATACAGACATAATATCTATTTCTTTGAATATGATAAAATTTTCAATGTTACTTATGTCTTTTCTTTATTCATAATATTTACTGTACACTTTATGATAATTGCGCACAAAATACAATAAAATCAGGTGGACAAAGGATCAATGTCAAGTACAGCACTAGATCTTCGGGTCGAGTGAGTTTATCCTATTTACCCAACCCCTCCGCTCGGGCAGGATACGACACAAGGTCAGTTTTTAAGCGGAGTTTAACAGGTTTGAATTCAGAGTTTTCCTTCTCCTAGACTAGTTGCCTCACCAAGGCTGAAGAACCTAGTCTGCCCTACTATTTACCCATAGCTGGAGGGAGAATAATTGGATTCATACCTTTCCCAAGGGTATTAGTGCTATGTGAAATGCAATCAGTCTCGTCCAGGATTTGAACTCGTGTCGCCGTGTTCATTTCCTACGGCGATAACGATTACAGCAGTGAATTTATGACCAGCAAGGTCACCTGGTATATATTCTGGGTGACTTAGCAAAGGCTAGCTTAGTTCAAATTGCACATAGTGATCCAATGGCTGGCATTGACTTGCAGGGCACTTGTGTCGGTTTGTGTGTGGCCTATCCCTCTCCTAAATCGCCACTATAAAAAAAATATTGTGCCAAATCCTGCCAAGCGGAAGGTACTAACAAATATCGACAGTTAAAATCAACAACAAAACATGAAGAAATTTGTTTTATTTCAAAACCTCAAAAGAAAAAAAAATTTTCAGCTCATATTGGCATGGGGAAGGTATACCTGAGATGACAGACAATACGCAGAAATGAAAAATCTTTGAAAAATGTTTGAGTGTGTACTGTTAGATAAACAAAAATTTTATCAATACTTTATTCCTCTTTCTTTCTTTTTTTTTTTTCTTTATTTATTATCTTCGATCTCTTTCTTTCCAACTTTCTTCATCTATTTTTGTGGGATTTCTTTCATTCTTTCTCCTTAAGTGGTCATCCTTTTTCTTTGGTTTTCTTTTTCCTCTTTCTTTCCTTCTTACTTTCTTTCTTTCTTACTTTTTTCATTTATTTATTTATTTATTTATTATCTTCGATCTCTTTCTTTCCAACTTTCCTCATCTATTTTTGTAGAATTTCCTTCATTCTTTTTCCCCAAGTGGCCACCCTCTTCCTTTCATTTCCTTTTTCCTCTTTCTTTCCTTCCTTCTTACTTTCTTTCATTCATTCTTTCTTTTTTTTTTTCATTTATTTATTTATTTATTATCTTCGATCTCTTTCTTTCCAACTTTCCTCATCTATTTTTGTAGAGTTTTTTTCATTCTTTCTCCTCAAGTAGCCACCCCCTTTCTTTCGTTTTCTTTTTCCCCTTTTTTCCTTCTTACTTTCTTTCATTCTTTCTTTCTTTCTTTCTTTCTTTTCATTTATTTATTTATTATCTTCGATCTCTTTCTTTCCAACTTTCCTCATCTATTTTTGTAGAATTTCCTTCATTCTTTCTCCCCAAGTGGCCACCCCCTTTCTTTCGTTTTCTTTTTCCTCTTTCTTTTCTTCTTACTTTCTTTCTTCCTTTCTTTCTTTTTCAGTTATTTATTTATTATCCTCGATCTCTTTCTTTCCAACTTTTTTAGTCTATTTTTGTAGAATTTCTTTTATTCTTCCCCCCCGCCAAGTGGCCACCCGCTTTCTTTCGCTTTCTTTTTCCTCTTTCTTTCATTCTTTCTTCCTTTCTTTCTTTCTTTTTTATTTATTTATTTATTATCTTCGATCTCTTTCTTTCCATCTTTCTTCATCTATTTTTGTTGAATTTCTTTCATTCTTTCTCCCCAAGTGGCCATCCCCTTTCTTTCGCTTTCTTTTTCCTCTTTCTTTCTTTCTTTCTTTCTTGTTTATTTATTCATTTATTTATTTATTATATTCGATCTCTTTCTTTCCAACTTTCTTTATCGGTTTTTGTGGAATTTCTTTCATTCTCTCTCCTCAAATGGACACCCTCTTTCTTTCTTTTTCTTTTCCCTCTTTCTTTCTTTCTTTCTTTCTTTCTTTTCAACCAATCTTATTTATTCATTTGGTTGATTTTTTTTCAGTTTAAAGTTTTTCTTTATCTTTTCCTCTTTTTCTTTCCTTTTTTTCCAGTTCTCATTTTCACCCTTTCTTTTCTTTCTTTTTTTCGTTCTTTTTTCTTTCGTATCTTTAACCTTCCCTTCTTTTCCATTTATCATTTTTCTCATCTTTTTCCTTCGTTTTTCTTTCCTTCTTTTCGAGTTTCCCTTTTCTTTCATTCTTTTTCTTTCCATCTTTTTTCTTTCTTTTTCCCTCCATTTTTTTTTCCGTTTTCCTTTTGTTCTTTTCCAGTTTCCATTTTCTTTCCTTCTTTTTTTCAATCCTTCCTTCCAGTTCCCGATTTTATTTCTTCTTTCCTTGTTTTTTCTTTCCTTCTTTTCCAGTTTCTATTTTGTTTGTTTTTTTTTCTTTCTTTTCAGTTTCCATTTTCATTCTTTCTCTTTTTTTTTCTTTCCTTTATCTCGTGTTTCCATTTTCTTTACTTTTTCCTTTATTTTTCTTTCTTTGCTTTTTCTTTCTTTGTTTTTTCTTTCCGTGATTTTTCCTTCTTCCTTTTCCAGTTTCCTGTTTCTTCCCCTTTTTTCTTTCCTTTATGTTTTTCATTCGATACTAGTTTCCACTATTTTCTTTTTTTCTTTCTTCTTCTTCTTCTTCTTCTTCTTCTTCTTTACGTATTTAGTTCATTTTTCTTTTTTTGTTGTTTTCCCCGTCTTCTTCTTCTTCTTCTTCTTCTTCTTATTCTTCTTCTTCTTCTTCTTCTTCTTCTTTAGTTCATTTAGCTTTTTTTCTTTCTTTTCATTCTTTCTTTCTTTCTTTCTTTCTTTCTTCTTCTTCAACATCTTCTTCAACGTCTTCTTCTTCTTTATTTCTTTAGTTCATTTTTCTTTTCTTTTTGTTTACCCCGTCTTTCTTTCTTTCTTTCTTTCT
>CAUZXS010003080.1:147500-152500 GCA_963585895.1 Sepioteuthis lessoniana | reverse complement strand
GACCTCTATATAAACCCATAACCAACTGAAAATCATTCAAACCGCAAACACAAGTGAGTTCAAGTCTCATTCCGTACCCCATTCACAAGGCCTTATGCCATATATGTTCTCTGACGAAAGCAACAAGCTGGAAACATACACGTATGTAAGAACAAAATAAACAAATAAATTCAAAAAATACAAATCTCTTCGAGGACCTAGCTATTTTAAGATATTTTTATTCTCTTTGGACCAACAACAATTTTTTTTATTTATTTATATAAATATTATATGCAGAGATTATATATAGATATATATGTATATATACATACATATGTAAATATATATATATTTGAAGAGTTTATATATATTTACATATATATGTGTGTGTGTGTGTGTGTGTGTGTGGAAAAACGAAGAGGAAAATGGTGATAGAAACTATAGACGGGGGTTATGCAGGAATTATATTAAGTACCAACAAACATTTCCTCCGTTTACAGAAGGGAGGTGGCCTCGAACCAAATTTACATAGAGATATGTGTATATATGTGTGTGGGGTGCGTGCGTGTGTGTGTATATATATATATATATATATATATATATGTGTGTGTGTGTGTGGGTGTGAGTGTGTGTATTCATGTGTGTGTGTATATATGTATCTGTGTACACATATAAATAAGTACTTGTGCATATATTCATATATATGTATGTGTGCGTATATATATATAAATATGTGTATATATATATATATATATATATATATGTATATATTTCAATTACACACACACACACACATATATATATATATATCCCACCCGCACATTGATGTTGTTCAGAAGATGAAAAAAAGAAAAAAGATACAATCCTAGTCAATTTGTAAAATTACTTTTAATCGACGCATCCATTACGTCCATATCAGGTTTTAGATTTTTTCTGACCAAAAAAAAAGAAAAAAGGTGGGAAAATCCGTCCATTTAACTGACCTATCCACAAGATAATAATTTGACAAAAACTAGGTTTGTCCGAGGAGGGATCAAAGCCTGATATCAGTTTGGCTTCCTCAGCTGTATTCTTATTTTCAGATAAGAAGTGGCAAAAACAAAAAACAAAATATGTGGTGCGCTTGGTTCTGGGGATTCCAACTCTTTGGCAGTTCCTCCCACGTTATAATTGCTGCTTGTGGCTGCATATTCCCCTTTGTTCCGAATTTCTATGATGCGCTGTTGAAAGTCCGGCTTAGAAGATGAATGGATTTGGGTACGTCACTAAAGGGCACAGTTCTGTCGGCGTGGGTTACAATATGCTGACTGCATCACACACACACACATATATATATATATATATATATATATATATATATATATATATATATATATATATATATATGTATGTATAAACAAAAAGAGCGTATATCCATATCTATATATAAATAAGGTATTTATGAATGTGGATATCATCATCATCATCATATCGTGCTGGCAGCACGGATATCCCTGACCCTCTCTCGCCACTCCTCCCTATCGTTCATCGCCCTAGGTAGGTCTTCAGGACAACAACCTGTATCCTCACATAGCTGCTGAATGTACGTTCGTGCTGGTCGTCCTGCTTTTGCGCGGCCGTGTGTGGGGATCCATAAGAGTACATCTCTTATGAGTTCATCTCTGCTTCTCCAGCAGTGTCCTGCATGTCTGGTTCGCCTAACTTGAATAGTTTTCGTGATAGGGGGCAGGTGGCCGTACAGTTGGTGTCTTGTGGGGTGTTGCTGCCAGGACTTGTTCAGGATTGCCCGCAGCATTCTTGTGTAATTGCCATCTAGTTTCTTCTCCAGCCGTTTTGTTAGCGTCCATGTAGTGCATCCATATAGCAGTATCGATGTGACCGCTGCCTGGAAGAAACTGCGTTTCATTTTATCGGTTAGGTCTGATTTCCATATAGTCGATAGCCTATTGATAGCTGTCCATGCTTTCGTTAACCTCGTTTCGATGTCCTTTTCGGTTGATTCGACGCTGCTTCCTAGGTACGTGAATTTGTCTACTAGTTTAAGAGGGGTTCCTTCTAGAGTGGAGATGTCCCCCGTTTGGTTATAGCACATATATTCCGTTTTGTGTGCATTAACATAGAGGCCTATGCTTGCTGCTGCTCGTTCCAGGCTATGCAGAAGTGTTTCGGCTTGGTCAGGTGTATTTGCCAGTATCGCTATGTCATCGGCGTAGTCGGCGTCGGTAATTGTTGTTGCGGGGTATCTTCTGCTTCTTTTAATGTGGATATATGTTGTTTTTTTTTAGGGGAACGGGGGTTATACGTATATCTACATTGTAACCTATTGAAACTTACATAAGATTAAATATATTTCCCGGAATTAACGTATTTATGAATATGGATATATGTTATTTTTTAGGGGAACGGGGGTTATACGTATATCTAGATTGTAACCTATTGAAACCTACGCAAGTTTAAAACAGAATTTTATTGAATATCGTTCTTCTAAAGTGTCCTGACATCCAGATTACATTTTTGAAATTCACCAGCTGTGACAATCAGGCTTTAGTAGGGTGTATTCCAATTCCTACTGTAGCTGTTCATTTGAAGTTGACTGCATCACCAGCATATGGTAAGCCCTCCCCGCAAAAAATGTCTTGAGTATAACGCAAAACTGCATCTGGTGTTAAGGCTCTAGTTATGAAGATCAGCTTAGTGTCAAGTCACACACTTTCATTTCCATTACTCCCAGGTCCACTCTGACCCGGAATGCTCGAACTGTAAGGTTCGAATTTATGGGTAATGTAGAACTATTTGAAATTATTGGTGTTAACTGGTTGGGTTTTATGCTGAATCAACCATTAAGGGTTATTTAATGCCGAATCCTGTTTACACACAACTATATATATATATATATATATATATATATATATAAACGAATAACTTGTACGTAACATTATACTTAAATAAGCCAGACCTCAGTGTTTTGCACACAGTTAAATGCTTTCAAGGATTCTTATCCAATTCTCTTTGATATTAATAATTTGTTTGCACACAGTAAATGCTTTCGAGTATTGCTATCTAACACTAATAATTCTATTTGATCTTAATCCTTTGTTTGCACACAGTTAAATAGTTTCAGGTATTACTAACGCTAATACTTCTATTTAATATAAAGAATTTGCTTGATGGGACCCTGATTAGTAGTACTATCTCAAAACAATCTATTTGATGAATAGATAAGACTCTAACAAGCATTTCCGGTTCAACAAATCAATAGTAATAAAATGGTACTGTAAATTTCTAAGATCCCTAGAATTTGAGCCTAACTATCAGGCAAGGACAACCCATTGGGTGTAGGGTTCTTATTCTTCTGCAAGGCGATTCAGTCAACTTACTATAAGCCCGAAAGAAACGGCTGTGTGGATGATTTTCTATGAATCTCTTTTTGAATCATAAGTTATAGTTAGTAAGCGAAAATGTCGGCAGTGACACGACTGGACATTAACGCCGTTTATTTGTTACGTACAAAATAAAGCTCTCTTCTTGTCACGAACAAATTAGTACCATCTCCTCATCACGTACAAATAAGCTCCCTTTTCTCGTCCCGTACAAATTAATACCTTCTCGTCCCGTACAAATTAGCACCCTTTTCTCGTGACGTAAAAAGTAGTACCTTTTTCTCATAACGTACAAATTAGCGCCTTCTTCTCGTCCTGTACAAATAATACCCTGTTCTCGTCACGTGCAAATTAGGCTCATTTTCTTGTCAAGTACAAATTAGTACCCTCTTCTCGTCACAAACAAATTTGCGCCCATTTCTCGTCACGTACAAATTTGCGCCCTTTTCTCGTCACGTAACAATTAGTACCCTCTTCTTATTATGTACAAATTAGCGCCTTTTCTCGTCCCGTGCAAATTAGCACCCTTTTCTCGTGACGTAAAAAGTAGTACCTTTTTCTCATAACGTACAAATTAGCGCCTTCTTCTCGTCCTGTACAAATAATACCCTGTTCTCGTCACGTACAAATTAGGGTCATTTTCTTGTCAAGTACAAATTAGTACCCTCTTCTCGTCACAAACAAATTTGCGCCCTTTTCTCGTCACGTACAAATTTGCGCCCTTTTCTCGTCACGTACAAATTTGCGCCCTTTCCTCGTCACGTAACAATTAGTACCCTCTTCTTATTATGTACAAATTAGCGCCTTTTCTCGTCCCGTGCAAATTAGCACCCTTTTCTCGTCACATACAAATTAACACCCTCTTCTCATCACGTACAAATTAGGGTCCTTTTCTTGTCAAGTACAAATTAGTACCCTTTTCTCATCACATACAAAATTAGCACCCTTTTCTCGTCACGTACAAATTACTACCCTCTTCTAGTCCCGTACAAATTAGCGCCCTCTATTCGTCCCGTACAAATTAGCACCCTCTTCTCGTCACGTAAAAATTAGTACCCTCTTTCTCGTTACGTACAAATTAGCGCCTTTTCTCGTCCCGTACCAATTAGTACCCTCTTCTCGTCAATTAAAAATTAGTACCCTCTTCTCGTCACCTACAAATTAGCGTACAAATTAGTACCCTCTTTTCATCACGTACAAATTAGGGCCCTTTTCTTTTCAATTACAAATTAGTACCCTCTTCTCATCACGTACAAATTAGCACCCCTTTCTCGTCCCGTACAAATTAGGGGCCTTTTCTTGTCAAGTACAAATTAGTACCCTCTTCTTGTCAAGTACAAACTAGTGCCATTTTCTCGTCACATACAAATTAGCACCCTTTTCTCGTCACGTAAAAATTAGCACCCCTTTCTCGTCATGTACAAATTAGTACCCTCTTCTCGTCACGTACAGATTAGCGTACAAATTAGTACCCTCTTTTCATTACGTACAAATTAGCGCCCTTTTTCCTCACATAAAAATTAGTACCCTCTTCTCATCACGTACAAATTAGCGCCTTTTCTCGTCCCGTACAAATTAGTATACTCTTCTTGTCACCTACAAATTAGCGCCAACTTCTCCTAACGTTAAAATTAACGTCTT
>CAUZXS010003080.1:117500-145000 GCA_963585895.1 Sepioteuthis lessoniana | reverse complement strand
GAACTCCTTCACTGAAGCTTCCTTCGCCTCTTAGTTGTTGAAGTGTCATCAGCACAGAAAGGGAGCCAAGAATCGGTGCAAGGAATAATCCGACGGAGCTAGATCCGGACGATCTACTGGGTGTTGCATCGGTTCGATTCCCGTAAGTTCTTTAATCTTATTCTGGAAATTTCAACGTATGCAAATATTGCAAAAAAATTTCATTCGCCCGAGTGAGGGTCTGTTTGTTCATATATATATATATATATATATATAGGTGATGGACACAACGCAGTTATAGTCTTGACGACCCGAGTTCTAATCGTGGGCAAAGCTGTTTATATTTCGCATTGCACTAATACTCTTGGACAAATTATGAATTCAACTGTTCTCCCTCCAGCAATGTGTAAATATTAGGGTAGACTGGGCTCTTTAAACTTGTTAAGCCAACCAATGTAGAAGAAGGAAAACTCTGAATTTAAACATGTTAAACTCCGCTTAAAAAGTGACCAAGTCTCACATCCTACTAATGCGGAGTGTTTGATATATATATATATATATATATATATATATATATATATATATATATATATATATATATAAAGATCTTGTAGTTGGTACAGTATCTAAATATTGTTTTAAAAAGCATTTGCATAGTATTTAGAAGAATTTAAAACCCTAAAAAGGGAACCATTTGTTTTGGTCACTTCTTTTCAGAGAAATGTATCAGTGACAATCAAGTATGTTCGAGAAGAAGTGAGCAAAGTCGATTGTCATTGATACAATTCTTAGAAGAGAAGTGACCGAAAAAAAATGGTCCCATTTTTTAGGCCTTAAATCGTTTTTGAGATTTTTTCATACTATGGCCACCCTTTTTAAAAGCAAGGTATATGAATATATATGCATAAAAATATATATATGTGTGTGTGTGTGTGTGTGTGTGTGTTTATATGCATGTGTAATGTATTTGGACTATTGAAAATTTATTGTAGATTTTTTCAAAAAATGATCCACGAGAGGGCTCCATCCAACAACAAAGGGTGTATTAAGTGCAATTCAGAAAAGTTAGAACCATTTTGGTAAAGAATATTGCTTTAAATTAGAGAAATCCATGTCTGAAAGAGATAATTATCATTTGGTAAAGAGAACCATTTTGATAAAGAATATTGCTTTGAATTAGTGAAATTCACGCCTGAAATAATTCATGGCCATTTGGTAAAAATGGAACCATTTTGATAAAGAATATTGCTTTGAATTAGTGAAATCCACGCCTGAAATAATTCATGGCCATTTGGTAAAAATGGAACCATTTTGATAAAGAATATTGCTTTGAATTAGTGAAATCCATGCCTGAAATAATTCATGGCCATTTGGTAAAAATGGATCTATTTTGGTAAAAAATATTGCATTGAAATAGCGAAATCCATGCCTGAAAGAATTTAGTACCTTTTGGTAAAGATGGAATCATTTTGATAAAGAATATTGCTTTAAATTAGTGAAATCAGTGCCTGAAAGAATGAGCCATCATTTGGTAAAGATGAAACCATTTTGATAAAGAATTTTGCTTTAAGTTAGTGAAAAAAGATGATGCCATTACTTTAAATTGTTTAATTAGGTTGTTTAAGATATATTTCATAAAGCCAGAATTTCCTGCAGTTAAATAAAAATGTTGTGCATTTTATTGCCTATCTATTATTTACTGCTAAAAAACTTAAGCCTGCTAAATATGTAATTCTTTCCTGGGATAGTATATATAAATAATTTTCGAAAAGATATTTAATATAGAAAGGCATAGACGATATTTCTTACTAAAAACATTGCATTGAAATGATATTTAATATAGAAAGGCATAGACGATATTTCTTACTTAAGAAATTGTATTGTCAGTGATATTTATTATAGAAAGGCATAGACGATATTTCTTATTAAAGAAGTTGATTGGTCGATTATATTTAATATAGAAAGGCATGGACCATATTTTTTACAAAAGAAATTGCATTGTCAATGGTACTTAATAAAGAAATGCATAGACGATATTTCTTACTAAAGAAATTGCATTATCAATTATTTTTAATATAGAAAGGCATTGACGATATTTCTTACTAAAGAAATTGCTTGGTCGATTATATTTAATATAGAAAGGCATAGACGATATTTCTTACTAAAGAAATTAAGTTGTCAATGATGTTTAATATAGAAAGGCATATACGATATTTCTTACTAAAGAAATTGTATTGTCAGTGATATTTATTATAGAAAGGCATAGACGATATTTCTTACTAAAGAAATTGTATTGTCAGTGATATTTATTATAGAAAGGCATAGACGATATTTCTTACTAAAGAAATTGTATTGTCAATGATATTTATTATAGAAAAGCATAGACGATATTTCTTACTGAAGAAATTGTATTGTCAGTGATATTTATTATAGAAAGGCTTAGACGATATTTCTTAGTAAAGAAATTACATTGTCAATGATATTTATTATAGAAAGCCATAGACGATATTTCTTACTAAAGAAATTGTATTTTCAGTGATATTTATTATAGAAAGGCATAGACGATATTTCTAACTTAAGAAAATGCATTGTCAATGGTATTTAATAAAGAAATACATAGACGCTATTTCTTACTAAAGAAATTGCATTGTTACTGATATTTAATATAGGAAAGCATAGACGATATTTCTTACTAAAGAAATTAAGTTGTCAATGATGTTTAATATAGAAAGGCATAGACGATATTTCTTACTAAAGAAATTGTATTGTCAGTGATATTTATTATAGAAAGGGTAGACGATATTTCTTACTAAAGAAATTACATTGTCAATGATATTTATAATAGAAAGGCATAGACGATATTTCTTACTAAAGAAATTACATTGTCAGTGATATTTATTATAGAAGAGCATAGACGATATTTCTTACTAAAGAAATTACATTGTCAGGGATATTTATTATAGAAAAGCATAGACGATATTTCTTACTAAAGAAATTACATTGTCAGTGATATTTATTATAGAAAAGCATAGACGATATTTCTTACTAAAGAAATTGTATTGTCAGTGATATTTATTATAGAAAGGGTAGACGATATTTCTTAGTAAAGAAATTACATTGTCAATGATATTTATAATAGAAAGGCATAGACGATATTTCTTACTAAAGAAATTACATTGTCAGTGATATTTATTATAGAAAAGCATAGACAATATTTCTTACTAAAGAAATTACATTGTCAATGATATTTATTATAGAAAGGCTTAGACGATATTTCTTACTAAAGAAATGACATTGTCAATGATATTTATTATAGAAAGGCATAGACGATATTTCTTACTAAAGAAATTGTATTGTCACTGATATTTATTATAGAAAGGCATAGACGATATAGAAAGGCATAGACGATATAGAAAAGCATAGACGATATTTCTTACTAAAGAAATTGTCTGCTTAGTTTTCTGGGGTTATTGAATACGCTGATAGTTTGGTAAGACCCCCTATCTCCAATGCGTGTCGTAGGTGTGACACTAAACTTCATCCGATAGTGAAGATCCTGTCGTGGAATTTAGGGAATGTGGTGTATGTCTTCATTTTCATTACTTTCAGGTTCACTCTGAGCGGGTGTAGGGTTCCACCTATGGGTCAAATTGAAACGTTCAATCACTTTCTACAGATTATTATTATTATTAAGCTATACACACGTGTGCAAATTGTTCATATTAGATAGGAATACTTGATAAATAGAATTCCTAATGTTAAATAGCAATATCTGAAACCATTTTAATGCGTGCTAACAAATGATTAATATGAAATAGAAACATTGGTTTTAGATAATAATACTTGAAAGCATTTAACTCTGTGCAAATAAATGATTGATATTAAATAGAATTATTAGCGATGGATAGGAATACTTGAAACCGTTTAACTATGAGCAAATGAATTAGCTCTAGCTATTTTTGAAATAACATTACCTACAAACAATTCTCTTATACACACACACACACACACACACATATATATATATATATATATATATATACGAGGGTCATTAAATAAGTTTCCAGACTTTTTTCGTACGGGCACTTTTATTGATATTACACACATGAAACTCTAGTCCCCTTCGAAGTAATCTCCTCCAGCTGCAATGCACTTGTTCTACCGTTCCAACAACTTCTGGAAGGACCCATGAAAGTCCTCTTGTGTGAGCGTGTCAATGATCTTCGTCACAGCCTCTTTCATCTCCTCAATTGTCTCATAACGACAGCCTCTGAGCTTAGGAGATAACCAAAGGTCACAGGGAGCCAGGTCTGGACTATAGGGAGGCTGAGGAACTGTCTTGATGCCCATCTTGGTCAAATCGTCTGTGATAAGGATGGAGTTGTGGACTGGTGCATGGTCCTGGTGGAAATGCCACTGACCCGATTTGAAGAGTGCTGGCCTCTTCCCTAGGAATCTCTTCCTGAACTCCCTTAAAACCTCAACATAGTAACCCTAACCCTAACCCTTTGGCCAATCAACTCTGGTGTATTGACTTCCTTACTCCTCCCACACCTCTCATAATCTCTCACAGACTCCCTGCCTTCCTTGCATCTCTTATACTACTCAAAAACTGATGCTCGATTCATGCAAGATGCTCCAAAAGCAGTCTGAAGCATTCCATACGTTTCTGTGGCATCATTTTTTCCAAGTTTAAAACAGAATTTTATTGCATATCGTTCTTCCTCACGTCCAGATTGGATTTTTGAAATTCACCAGCTGTGACAATCAGGTTTTAGTAGGGTGTATTCCAATTGCTACTGTAGCTGTCTATTTGAAGCTGAAATCATAAAAATTGGTCAGTCATCTCATAAGATGTATAGCAATAACATACTGAATTTTCAAGAGTCTTCGACAATTTTAAATGCCTATACAAAAAAGTCTGGAAACTTATTGAATGCACCACACACACACACACACACGCACGCACACACACACATACACACACACACACACGCACACACACACATACACACACACACACATGCACACACACACACACATATATATATATAATCGGGTGTAGTTTAGTATCACTCCCAGAGCAATTCTTTTGTGGGGCTGGTCATACTTCATAGCAATGGATGTAAACGGAGTATTGTAATACCTGCAGGGCGAGGAGGTAAAAATTCGGTAGTCTCGCTAATTTTTTTAATGTAATATATTGCCATGACCAGCGGATGTCGCTGACAGATACATCCAGCCGTAGATAAACTTAACAAAGTGATTACAGAAAAACAAGCAATGCGTGGGGGAAGAGCCGTGACCAAAGGAAAACAAGCATTGCGTGGGTGTAAACCGTGGTCAATGAAAAAGAAGCAATGCGTGGTGTAAGCCGTGACCAATGGGGAACAAGCATTGGGTGGGTGTAGACCATGGCCAATGAAAAATAATGAAAACATAGCCGTAGCTATGTGGGTTGCGTGGGAGTTCTAAGACTTGAAAAATCAAGAATTTTGGCTGAAGTCAGTTCCCGCTGTCTGTTCCGACTCCCGACAGCTCCTAAGTGCGAACGAATTCTCTCTGACAACTCTCCTGGTCCAAACAAGCGTCACCGTCGAAGAATAAAAAATATAAGATTATATTTTTATATATACGTGTTCCTCGTTGTAAATTGAATTACAATGACCAGAAAATTCTGTAAACACTTGCACGTGATATACGAAAACACTGAACAGCTGTTCCGAGCTTATAAGGTCTCATCAGTTGTGTATACCATGATCCCCCCCACTGGAGATCGAACCAGCGATTACAGAACGCAGAGCCGAAACTCTACCACTGAGCTAATGGTTCACATCGTACACAGGCTATGCCAAATCAACTTGTTATTTATCGAGATACAGCGGTCGTATACTACAATAACACCTCTTAAATACTCCGGAGAGATGTATCAAATAATAAATCCTCATGGCCTTGTGCCAGATTTGGTCGGATCAAATAAATGCCAACAGCATTTTTTTTTTTTTTTGGTTCGGTGCCAATGGCGTTTTTAGTCTAGCAGAACGTTACTTGGAAGCATCTGATGCCGTTTCGTTTCTGTTTGAAAACGCCCAGTTCTACTTTTAACATTACCCTTTGTTATGCTCATTAATTTTGATAGAGACTCTAACATCACTGTGAATCATGCAGGTAAGACTAAACTCTGAATCGCACGATGAAATACAGTTGAACTGCGGTGGGTCTGGAAATGTTAAACGCTCTTTTTGATTGATTGCTCTTCGACATCAAAGCTCGACCGACGTTTTACCGTTTTATTTGATTCGTATCTTTTTACGTTCGTTCTTCACCACCACCCCATTCAAGATGTTTTCCATTTGTCTTGCTCGTTGAGATGCTACGTTTGTTTGAACTTGTATCGATTATGGGAACAGAAAGAGAGTATTTACAATTGGAGACGTATTGCAAATGATTTTTTTCAGAAAAAAATACATGGTTATATTTTTACTGCTTAATTGAATAAAGAATGGTTTTATGGCTGCCCAGTCAGCTGGGGCTGTAGAATACACCGACTGCTTCTCTGCAGAGGGGTAAGACCCCCCCCCCCAACGATTGTCCTGGATATGACACTAAACAATCTGATGGTGAGGTTCCAGCAATGCTGGAACTTTGGCAAATGCGGAGTACCCCTTCATTGCCATCGCTCCTAGGTCCACTCTGATAAGGACCCTATCTATGGGTTAAATAGAACTAAACCGTGCTTCTTTCACTATACTTATTTTTGCATTTAAACTGCGTATTTATGCTAAACTGAATTGTTTAAAATAGAACTGTTTTGACATTGGAACTGTGTACTTATGCTGAACTGAATTGCTCGAAATAGAACTGTTTGACATTTAACTCTGTCTATTGCCCAGTCAGCTGGGGCTGTAGAATACACCTCTGCAGAGGGGTAAGACTCCTTCTAACAAGTGTCCTGGATATGATACTAAACAATCTGATGGTGAGGTTCCAGCAGTGTTGGAGCTTTGGGGAATGCGGAGTACCCCTTCATTGCCATTGCTCCCAGGTCCACTCTGGCCTGGTGTGGTAGCATCTGATAGGGCCCTATCTATGGGTTAAATAGAACTAACAGCATACTCATGCTAAACTGAATTGTTTGAGTAAACTGAATAGCTTGAAATAGAAATGTTTTTGACAATTGAACCGTACTTACATTTAAACTGCGTGCTTATGCTTAACTGAATTATTTGAAATAGAACTGTTTTTCGACATTAAAACTGTATTTACATTTAATTGTCCCCGTTGTGTAATGGTTAAAGCGATGGACTGCGGAATCGTTGTAAGCGAGTTCGTACTCCAGTCGCCCTATTACGATCACTTTCGGACAAATACCCTTGGGAAAGGTATGAAACCCCTTATCCTCCCAGTTATGGGTTAAATAGCACCACTACTGATCTTCAAGGTCCTATTAGATCAGTAGTGGCGCTGGCGAGTAAACTGTCGGATGGGGGCGTTAAAATTGTGAAGGGGGCGTTGGAGCAATTACAGTAACATGTGACGTTGGTGTTGGTAGAAAGGCCGGAAAAACGGGGCGATTTAATTAAGCGCCCCCCCCCCGCCAGTCACTGCAACTAGATGTACGTGTCACGTCCATATCCAGAACTCTCTTCGTAAGGGACAATTTTCCCCTGGTCACCGCTTTCCTCTTTGTTTACTTCCCGTTTTCTCGCTGCGATGTTCAACTTTCTGTCCTTATTTCTTATTTCTTCTCCCCTTCTTAATTTCTCTTTCGGGTTGCCTTAAGTTCTGTTTTTTATACTCTTCAAACTGTTTGTGATTGAAGAATCAACCAATTCTTATGACATTTAACATTACCGTCGTTCTGGTGTTCGTTGGAAGAAGGGGGCGCTGGCATTTTGGTCCAGCAGTGAGGGGGGGGGGGGCAAAAAAAGTTTGAAAACCACTGTTCTAGGAAAATGGCTTTGGCATTAAATAACTTACAAATGTTGATATGCCATTAAATCAAGAAACCAAAGCCTATTTGTTTGCACGCAGTTAAATTGTTCCAAGTATTGCTATGTATCGCTAACAATTCAGACAGACATCAGCCATTTGTTTGGACAACGTTTAAATGTCAAACAGTTCTTTTTTACCCATAGATAGGATCCTATCAGGTGCTATCACTCCAGGCCTGAGTGGACCTGAGAGCAATGGCAATGAAGGGGTACTCCACATTGACCAAAGCTCCATTATTACTGGAACCTCACCTTCAGGACACTCGTTGTGGGAGTCTTACCCTTCTGCAGAGATGCAGTTAGTGAATTCTACAGACCCAAACGACTGGGCTAGAATTACCTATGATTCTTACTATATAAATGGCATTGCTAATGTTTCTCAGTGAAAAAAAAATTGAATCCTCTAAATCAAACTTCGTCTTTCTCACACTTCCCAAATTTTAAGTGTTTCTAAATATAAAGTAAACTTTATTGACAGAAAATCAAAGAGGGCTTAACCAGTGGTCTCAGCTTAACAAACGATCATAAAATTCTCATACACATACCAACATTTTAACAATGAATAAATCCGACCCTCCCAACGTCCCGGATGTAGATATGATATGACGTGTTTATCAATACTTTTGGATCGTGTGACGAATATGTCTCGAAAACAATTAAAAGCACAAAAAAAAAAAAAAAAAAAAAACTGACTCATCTTGAATGGGTCAATGTGAATGGGGGTGCCAGGTCATAATGTAAAATAGCAGCACCCAGTTCATGTTTTTTTCTATCAGGAATTATCGTTTCATTTAAGTGTCTTTGATGTAGGGATGGACATGTGTCTGTCAAAAGAAAATAAATGCCCATTGATAAAAAGTATTTTTTTACAAATTCATTGTAAAAAAAATTGGGATTGGGAAAATCGTTTACAAAATTTACATGGTCATCCAGAATAACCCACTTATTAAATTTTTCGTTGTTTAGTAATGTGCAAAAACAATTGTATAAAAAAGTAATACGTCTATTCACCTTCCAGATAAGAGTAAAATTAAGTCATTCAATACATTTCTTTAATAAGTCAATCCAAATTATATTGAAATGTAATATTTATATTAACCATTTGCAAAAACATAGGTTTCAAACATTTAATTCGTTTTTTATTGAATCTTCCCATTCACCATCCTGAAAAGAGCAAATCTTAGACATTTGGTTCCTTTTTATTGAATAATAAGTTCCAAATTCTATAGAAATGTAATGTGCCCAGTCACCATCCAGATCAGAGAAAATTTCAGTCATTTAATTCGTTTTTTATTAGATAATTTAATTCCAAATTCTATAGAAATGTAATGTTCCCAGTCACCATCCAGATCAGAGAAAATTTCAGTCATTTAATTCGTTTTTTATTAGATAATTTAATTCCAAATTCTATAGAAATGTAATGTTCCCAGTCACCATCCAGATCAGAGAAAATTTCAGTCATTTAATTCGTTTTTTATTAGATAATTTAAATTCCAAATTCTATAGAAATGTAATGTTCCCAGTCACCATCCAGATCAGAGAAAATTTCAGTCATTTAATTCGTTTTTTATTAGATAATTTAATTCCAAATTCTATAGAAATGTAATGTTCCCATTCACCATCCAGATCAGAGAAAATTTCAGTCATTTAATTCGTTTTTTATTAGATAATTTAATTCCAAATTCTATAGAAATGTAATGTTCCCATTCACCATCCAGATCAGAGAAAATTTCAGTCATTTAATTCGTTTTTTATTAGATAATTTAATTCCAAATTCTATAGAAATGTAGTGTTCCAATTCACCATCCAGATAAAAAGACATTTCAGTCATTTAATTCGTTTTTGATTGAATAATTAAATCCCAAATTCTATACAAATGTAATATTCCCATTCACCATCTAGATAAAAGGAAATTTCAGTGATTTGGTTCGTTTTTAATTAAATAATTAAATTCCAAATGCTATAGAAATGTAATCGTCCGATTCACCATCCAGATAAGAGTAAATTTAAGTCATTGTATACATTTCTTTAATCATCATTCATCATGATGTCGTGCCGCTAGCACGGATATCCCTGACCCTCTCTCGCCACTTCTCCCTATCGTTCATCGCCTCTGGCAGGTCTTCAGGGCTACATCACGTATCCTCACATAGCTACTGTATGTATGTTCGAGCTGGTCGTCCTGTTTTTGCTTGGCCATATGCGGGGGTCCATAGGTGTACATCACTTATGAGCTCGCCCTTGCTTCTCCAGCAGTGTCCTGCATGTCTGGTTCGTCTGACATGGATAGTTTTCGAAATGTAATATTTATATTCACCATTTGCAAAAACATAGGTTTCAAAAATTTTATTCGTTTTTTATTGAATCTTCCCATTCACCATCCCAAAAAGAGCAAATCTTAGTCATTTGGTTCCTTTTTATTGAATAATAAGTTCCAAATTCTATAGAAATGTAATGTTCCCATTCACCATCCAGATCAGAGAAAATTTCAGTCATTTAATTCGTTTTTAATTGAATAATTAAATTCCAAATTCTATAGAAATGTAGTGTTCCCATTCACCATCCAGATAAAAAAGAAATTTCAGTCATTTGGTTCGTCTTTAATTGAATAATTAAATTCCAAATTCTATGGAAATGTAATCGTCCCATTTACCATCCAGATTAAAGGAAATTTCAGTCATTTGGTTCGTTTTTAATTGAATGATTAAATTCCAAATTCTATAGAAATGTAATCTTCTCATTCACCATCCAGATAAGAGGAAATTACAGTCATTTAACTAGTTTTTTATTAAATAATTAAATTCAAATTCGATAGAAATGTAATCTTCCCATTCACCATCAAGATATATCCCAATTTCAGTCATTTGATTCGTTTTTATTGAATAATTAAATCCTAAATTCTATAAAAATGTAATCTTCACATTCACCATCTAGATAAAAGGAAATTTCAGTCATTTGGTTTGTTTTTATTGAATAATTGAATTCCAAATTCTATCGAAATGAATTCTTTGTATTCACCATCCAGGTTAGAACAAATTTCAGATTTAAATTCGTTTTTTATTAAATAATTAAATCCAAAATTCAATTGAAATGTAACATTCCCATTCATTATTCAGATAAAAGCAAATTTCAGTCATTTAATTCATTTTTTAATTAAATAATTAAATCCCAAATTCGATAAGAATTTAATGTTCTTATTCAACATCCAGATCAGAGCAAATTTCAATCATTTAACTTGTTTTTATGGAATATGTAACTCTCAAATTCGATAGAAATGTAATCTTCCCATTCACCATCAAGATATATCCCAATTTCAGTCATTTGATTCGTTTTTATTGAATAATTAAATCCTAAATTCTATAAAAATGTAATCTTCACATTCACCATCCAGATAAGAGTAAATTTAAGTCATTTTGTTCGTTTTTCATAGAAATCTCAAATCCTAAAAAAATGTAATGTTCCAATAAATCATTCAGATAAGACCAAATTTCAGTCATTTAATTTGTTTTTTATTGAAAAATTAAATTCCAACTTCTATAGAAATGTATTCTTCCCATTCAGCATCCACATAAGAGAAAATTTAAGTTATTTGGTTTGTTTTTATTGAATAATTATATTCCAATTTAATAGAAATGCACTCTTTTCATTTACCATCCAGATAATAGCAATAAAGTTATTTAATTTGTTTTTTATTGAATAATCAAATCCCAAATTCTATAGAAGTTTAATATTCCCATTCACCATTCGGATAAGAGTAAATTTCAGTTATTTGCTTCGTTTTTAAGTGAATAATTAAATTCCAAATTCTATAGAAATATAATCATTCCATTCACCGTCCAGATCAGACCAAATTTCAGATTTTAATTCGTTTTTTATTGAATAATTAAATCCCAAATTCTATAAAAATGTAATCTTCACATTCACCATCTAGATAAAAGGAAATTTCAGTCATTTGGTTTGTTTTTATTGAATAATTAAATTCCAAATTCTATCGAAATGAATTCTTTGTATTCACCATCCAGATTAGAACAAATTTCAGATTTAAATTCGTTTTTTATTGAATGATTAAATTCCAAATTCTATAGTAATGTAATCTCATTTACCATCCAGATAAGAGGAAACTACAGTCATTTGATTAGTTCTTTTATTAATTAATTAAATTCCAAATTCTATAGAAATATTATCATCCCATTCACCATCCCGATCAGACCAAATTTCAGATTTTAATTCCTTTTTTTATTAAATAATTAAATCCAAAATTCGATAAAAATTTAATGTTCTTATTCAACATCCAGATCTGAGCAAATTTCAGTTATTTAATACGTTTTCACGGAATAATTAAATCCCAAATTCTACAAAAGTGTAATATTCCCATTACCATTCAGATAAGAGTCAATTTCAGTCATTTCCTTCGGTTTTATTGAATAATTATATTCCAAATCTTATAGAAATTTAATATTCCTATTCACCATCCAGATAAGGGCAAATTTAAGTCATTTGATTCATTTTTTATTAAATAATTAAATACTAAATTCTATAGAAATATAGTATTCCTTTTCACTACAGTCATTTAATTAGTTTTTTTATCTAATAATTAAATTCTAAATTCTATAGAAATGTATTTTTCCTAATCCCCATTCAGATAAGAGCATATTTCATCCATTGGATTTGTTCTCATTGAATAATTAAATCCCAAATTCTATAGAAATGTATTTTTCCCATTCACCATCTACATCAGACCAAATTTCATTCATTTAATTCGTTTTTCATAGCATAATCAAATCCCACATTCCATAAAAATTTAATGTTTCTATTCAACATCCGAATCAGAGCAAATTACAGTGATTTAATTTGCTTTTTATTGAATGTCCGGTACCGGACATTGGCCTAGGGGTTAGAGTGTTCGCCAATGGCCCGGGAGACCTGGGTTCAATCCCAGGTCGAGTCATACCAAAGACTCAAAAAATGGTACTTGATGCCTCCTTCCTTAACACTCAGCATTATAAGGTACGGATCAAGGGTAAAGTAGAGCAATCCAGGGAAGGAGTAGCGCCCTCCCCTACACATTGGTGTAGTAGCTATCGAAAAGGGAGCCTTCGGGTTACCCTCGACTATGGTCGCCAACTTTACTTTTACTTTTATTGAATAATCAAATTCCAATTTCATAGAAATGTACTCTTTCCATTCACCATCCAGATGATTGGAAATTACAATCATCTTTTTATTTCATTGAATAACTGATTCCCAAATTCTATAGAAATGTAATATTCACCATCCAGAAAAGAGCAAATTTCAGTCATTTTCTTCGTTTTTATTGAATAAATAAATTCCATAGAAATGTATTCTTCTGATTCAATATCCCCATCAGATCAAATTTCAGTCAATTAATTCGTTTTTTATTGAAAAATTAAATTCTAAATTCTGTAGAAATATAATCTTCCCATTCATTATCCAGATCAGAGCAAATATCAATCGTTTAATTTGTTTTTTATTGAATAATTAAATCCCAAATTTTATAGAAATATAATCATCCCATTCAACATCCAGATAAGACCAAATTTCAGATTTTAGTTCCTTTTTTGTTGAATAATTCAATTCTAAATTCTATAGAAATATAATGTTCCCATTCACCATCCAGATAAGAGCAAATTTCAGTCATTTGATTCTTTTTTATTGAATAATTATATTCTAATTCTATAGAAATATACTCCTTTCATTCACCATCCAGATAATAGGAAATTACAGTCATTTAATTTTTTCTTATTGAATAATTAAATCCCATATTCTATAGAAATGTAATATTCCCCTTAACCATTCAGATAAGAGTAAATTTCTGTGTGATTTCCTTCGTTTTTATTGAATAAGTATATTCCATATCCTATAGAAATATTATGTTCCCATTCACAATCTAGATGATAGCAAATATCATTCATTTTTTATTGAATAAATAAAATTCCAAATTCTACAGAAATATAATGTTCCCATTCTCTATTTCTTCATTTAATACCTTTTTATTGAATAATTAAATTCCAAATTCAATAGAAATGTAATCGTCTCATTCACCATCTAGATAAGAGAAGTTAAAGTCATTTAAGATGTTTTCTATTGAATAATTAAATCCCAAATTCAATAGGAATGTAATCTTCATATTCATCATTCAGTTAAGAGTAAATTTCTGTCACTTGATTTGTTTTTATAGAATAATTAAATCCCAAATCCTAAAGAAATGAAATGATCAAATTCAGCATCCACATCAGAGCCAATTTCAGTGATTTAATTCATTTTTTACTGAATAATTAAATTCCAAGTATTATAGAAATGTACCCTTTGCATTCACCATCCAGATGAGAACAAGTTACAGTCATTTAAATTTTTTTATTTAATAATTAAAGTTCAAAATCCATAGAAATGTAATTTTCCAATTTACCATCCAGATAAAAGGAAATTTCAGTGATTTGGTTCGTTTTTGATTGAATAATTAAATTCCAAATTCTATAGAAATGTCATTGTCCCATTCACCATCCAGATAAGAACAAATTTCTGTCATTTAATTCGTTTTTTATTGAATAATTAAATCCCAAATTCTATAGAAATGTAACCTTCACACTCACCATCCATATTAAAGGAAATTTCAGTCATTTGGCTCGTTTTTATGGAAAATTAAATTCTAAATTCGATAGAAATGTTATCTTTCTACATTTCGTCTACATTAGAGGAAATTTCAATCATTTGATTCTTTTTTATTTGAAAAATAATATCTCAAAAACTATCGAAATGTAATCTTCCCATTTACCATTCAGATAAGAGCAAATTTCAGTCGTTTCGTTCGTTTTAATTGAATAATTCAATTCCAAATTCTATAGAAATGTAATGTTCCTATTCAACATCCACGTAAGAGGAAATTTCAATCATTTGGTTCGTTTTTATTGACTAATTAAATCCCAACTTTACCATCCAGATATGAGTAAATTTTAGTCATTTAGTGCGTTTTTATTGAATAATTAAATCCCAAATTCTATAGATATGTAATATTCTCATTCACCATCCACATAAAAGGAAATTTCAGTCATTTGGTTCGTTTTTATTAAATACTCAAATCCCAACTTCTATAGAAATGTAATCTTCCCATTTACCCTCCAGATAAGAGCAAATTTCAGTCATTTGATTCGTTTTTATTGAATGATTAAATTCCAAATTCTATAGAAATGTATTCTTCCCATTCACCATCCAGATAAAAGTAAATTTCAGTCTTTTGATTCTTTTTTTACGGAATAATTAAATCCTAAAATGACGACTTTAACATATTATGATTTAGTCTTTTTGGCAAAGAAATTGTGATTCATGGCTGCCGATCGATTTGTTATTTGTGGCATTTGCTTAAGTCAAATGAGATTAATTGAAATTTGATTAATTGAAAGTATATTCATTTTTCTGGGAAAATTTGCTTTAGATTTTGACTGATATATGTAATAGAAATTTATCGAATGGTGATATGCAAAAAATTGTAGAATTAGCTCACATTAATATTTTTCTTTATTTACCAGTAAATGAACAAATACCAGATCAGACAGAATTAATCTTATACGTTTCATCTGAATGGAAACAAACAAAAATTACAGCGCTCTTGCTTTTGTCAGTGCAGATACTTAATTAATCATTGAATATCACTTTCATCCAATTATACATCCACCATGATTTTTTCTCTTCAGCCCACTTTTTGCCTAGTTGGCTGGGGGTGTAGAATACGCCGACTGCTTCTCTGCAGAGGGGTAAGACCTGCCGGCCAACGAGTGTCCTGATATATGATACTAAACAATCTGATGGTGAGGTTCCAGTAATGCTGGAGCTTTGGGGAATTCGGGGTAACCTTTCACTGCCATCACTCCTAGGCCCACTCTGACTCAGATAAGGCATTATGTATGGGTCAAATAGAACTGATCTGTGAACCTTAAGCTGAATTGTTTAAAATAGGACTGTTTTGACATTTAAACTGCGTACTTATGCTAAACTGAATAGTTTGAAATGGAACTGTTTTTGTATGCTATACTGAACTGTTTAAGATAAAAGTGTTTTTTTATATTGAAATTACTTAATGAATTGTTTGAAATAGAAATTTTTTGACATTTGTTTTGGTTTGGTTTGGTTTGTTGAGTTTCATGGCATATCAAATTTTGTAGGTTATTTAACGCCAAATCCATTTTTATGTAAATAATCTGTTCTATTTAAAACAATTCAGTTTAGCATAAGTACACAGTTTAATTGTCAAAAGCATTTCTATTCAAGCAGTTATATGTAACAATTCAGTTAAGTGTAAATACAGTTTTAATGTCGAAAAACAGTTCTATTTCAAATAATTCAGTTAAGCATAAGCACGCAGTATAAAGTACGGTTTAATTGTCAAAAACATTTCTATTTCAAGCTATTCAGTTTACTCAAACAATCCAGTTTAGTATAAGTATGCTGTTAGTTCTATTTAACCCATAGATAGGACCCTTATCAGGTGCTACCACTCCGGGCCAGAGTGACCTGGGAGCGATGGCAATGAAGAGGTACTCCGCATTCCTCAAAGCTCCAGCACAGCTGGAACCTCACCATCAGATTGTTTAGTGTCATATCCAGGACACTCGTTGGGGGGGGTCTTCCCCCTCTTCAGGGGTGCAGTCAGTGTATTCTACAGCCCCAACCGACTGGGCAATTTGACATTTGACTGTGTGTAAAAAACACTACATTTATACTAAACTGAATCGTTTGAATTAAAACTTTGAATAAAAGGAATTGCTTGAAATAGAAATGCTTTTGACAATTAAACTGTGTACGTAAGCTAAACTGAACTGTTTTCAATAGAACAGATTATTTACATAAAAATGGATTTGGCATTAAATAACCTACAATAGATGATATGCTATAAAAACCCAACTAAACCAAATCTTATATATTTTATATATGCGCGGTGCATTCAATACGTTTCCAGACTTTTTTTGGACAGGCATTCAAAATTGTCGTAGACTCCTGTTGCTATACATCTTATGAGATGACTGACCAATGTTTATGATTTCAGGTTCAAATTAACAGCAACAGCAGCAATTGGAATACACCCTACGAAAGCCTGATTGTCACTGCTGGTGAATTTCAAAAATCCAATCTGGACGTGAGGACACTTTAGAAGAACGATATGCAATAAAATTCTGGTTTAAACTTGGAAAAAAATGACACAGAAACCTATGGAATGCTTCAGACTGCTTTTGGAGCATCTTGCATGAATCGAGCATCAGTTTTTGAGTGGCATAAGAGGTCCAAGGAAGGCAGAGAGCCCGTGAGGGATGATGAGAGGTGCGGGAGGAGTAAGGTAGTCAATACACTACAGTTGATTGGCCAAAGGGTTAGGGTTTGGTTACTATGTTGAGGTTTTAAGGGAGTTCAGGAAGAGATTCCTAGGGAAGAGGCCAGCACTCTTCAAATCAGGTCAGTGGCATTTCCACCAGGACAATGCACCAGTCCACAACTCCATCCTTATCACAGACTTTTTGACCAAGATGGGCATCAAGACAGTTCCTCAGCCTCCCTATAGTCTAGACCTTGCTCCCTGTGACCTTTGGTTATTCCCTAAGTTCAGAGGCTGTCATTATGAGACAATTGAGGAGACAAAAGAGGCTGTGACGAAGGTCTTTGACACGCACACACAAGAGGACTTTCATGGGGCCTCCCAGAACTTTTTGGGCCGATTCAACAAGTGGATTGCAGCCAGTGGAGATTACTTCGAAGGGGACTTGAGTTTCATGTGTGTAATATCAATAAAAGTGCCCATACGAAAAAAGTCTGGAAACTTATTTAATGATCCTCGTATATATAAAAGAGGATTTAGCATTAAATAACCTACAACGGTTGATATGCCATAAACCCAACCAAACCAAATCATATATATTTAATATCTATGTATAAAGAAGATTTGGCATTGAATAACTTACAATGGTTGATATGCCATAAAACACAACCAACCAAATCATATATATTAATATATATGTATAAAAAGGATTTGACATTAAATAACCTTCAAGAGTTGATATGCCATAAAACCAAACCAAACCAAATATATATTTGATATATGTATAAAGAGGATTTGGCATTAAATAACTTACAACAGCTGATATGCCATAAAACCAAACCAAACCAAATCATATATTTAATAGATATGTATAACGTGGATTTGGCATTAAATAGCCAACAATGTTTGATATGCCATAAAACTTAACCAAACTAAATCAACATTACAAAAAGATTGTCTTGTTTACACATCATCCAATAACGACTTGCTTTCCTATTTAACGTTATTTTTTTTTCTCCCGAGCTGTGACGGGTACTCCTTTATATAGGTTAAGGGTTTCTCGGTACATAAGAGCTATTTTGGATATTGATTCCGCCATGGTAGAACATTTCTGAATCACTGAACTCATTTTTTTAAGCGGACTAGCAGAATGGCCTCCCTCCAAATTTTGACTAACAGCAAATAACGTACACCTCGTCACGTTCGGTGCTGTTGACTAGATTGGGTTGGGGTGAGTGGATACAGTAATGGCGGCGATGGAAGTCGGTAGGGGGAGTAGAATGCCCGGGGGCAATTGCGACTGCTGCTGCTGCTGGTTTGTGTAGTCTTCCCCACCTCCTCATCTGCATCTCCCGTCTACGGTTTGAAAGGGGCGGGGTTGCCCGACTGACGTCAATACGACAAAAGTACCATTTCATTCATAAAGAGATTTCATTTTATTCTCCTTTTTCATATCTATATCACTGAGAACCCCACCAACCCACCGGTTTCCTTGTCATATACCCACACCACATCGTTTAATCTTACGTAACATATCCCTCTTCTACTCTCTCTCTCTCTCTCTCTCTCTCTCTCTCTCTCTCTCTCTCTCTCTCTCTGTGTGTGTGTGTGAGCGTTTGTGTGCGTAGATAGATAGATTTCTGGTTAAACACGTATATATACATACAGGAATATTATCTACAAGACAAATATGCTAAAAGATATCAGTCTTTCTGTCCGTGTATGTTTCTTCAAGTCTGTCTATATATAGACAGAGAGACAGACAGACACAGACAGACAGACATACAGACAAAGACGGGGATCTTTTAATATATTCATCTTGGAAAATGTATGTATATCTATTCAACCAGAAAACTATATATATATATATATACATATATATAACGAGAAAACTATATATATATATATACATATATATATATATATATTATGAGAGTGTTGGTTGCAGAACAATATTTTCCTTGGATTAAATATATATATAATATATATTTATTTATTATCATTTTATATATATATATATATATATATATATATATAGAGAGAGAGAGAGAGAGAGAGAGAGAGACAACCACAGAGTAATGTTAGAGTCCAAGACACACACACACATACATACAAATATATATATATAGAGAGAGAGAGAGAGAGAAAGAGGGCGAGAGAGAGAGAGAAACAGACTAACAGCCAGACAGACAAAGACGGAGATCTTTTAATATATTTATCTTGGAGAATGTATGTATATCTATTCAACCAGAAAACTATATATATATATATATATATATATATATATATATATATATATATATTATTATTATTATTATTATTATTATTATTATTATTAGAGTTTTGGTTGCAGAACAATATTTTCCATGGATTAAATATATATATAATATATATTTATTTATTATCATTATTATATATATATATATATATATAGAGAGAGAGAGAGAGAGAGAGACAAACACAGAGTGAGTTAGAGTCCAAGACACACACACACACATACATACAAATATATATATATATATATATATATATAGAGAGAGAGAGAAACAGACTAACAGCCTGACAGAGAGAGACAAAGACATATATATATAGAGAGAGAGAGAGACAGACAGACAGACAGACAGACACACACACACACACACACACACAATGACAGTTTTATATATATATATATATATATATATATATATATATATATCGAGAAAGAGAGAGACAAACAAACAGACACACAAAGAGACAGAGACAAAAACAGGCCTCTCTCTCTTTCTCTTTCTCTCTCTCTATATATAATGAAGTCCTCCTCATAGCACGGATTCCTTTCATTCCGTGTCGCCATCGGGTTCGCAGGTCCTCTCGACTGCTCCTAGTATCCGCACAGAGCTGTCTGCTCCTGGCTATGCAGCAGAAATTCAGCTTAATCAGGTGTACTTTCCAGAAGCGTTTGATCATCAGCGTAGTCTGCTTCTGTAATAGTTTCCGCGAGATATCGTCTATTTCTTAATTGTTTTGTTTTTTCGTCGTTTTTGGGTGGGTTTTTTTTTCAAAGTGTGAAACCCTTATCTTTATTTGATCTATTGACGTTCAAAGTAGGTAATCACGGCAGATTATCATATTTACTAATCCCTCCACTCGGGCAGGATATGACACAAGGTCAATTTTTAAGCGGAGTTTGACAGGTTTGAATTCAGAGTTTTCCTTCTCCTAGACTAGTTGCCTTGCCAAGGCTATAGAACCTAGTCTGCCCTACTATTTACCCATAGCTGGAGGGAGAATTATTAGATTCATACCTTTCCCAAGGGTATTAGTGCTATGTGAAATGCAATCACTCTTGTCCAGGATTTGGACTCGTGTCGCCGTGTCCATTTCCTATGACGATAACCATTACACCACGGGCGCCTCCTTTTTTTCCCCAACCCCTCCGCTCGGGCAGGATATGACACAAGGTCAATTTTTAAGCGGAGTTTAACAGGTTTGAATTCAGAGTTTTCCTTCTCCTAGACTAGTTGCCTCACCAAGGCTGAAGAACCTAGTCTGTCCTACTATTTACCCATAGCTGGAGGGAGAATTATTGGATTCATACTTTTCCCAAATGCCAACGCAAGTTCAAATCCTGGACTAGTCTATATCCCACAAAGCACTAATGCCTTTGGGAAAGATATGAATCTTATTAGTCTCTAGGTATAAATAGTAGGACAGAGTGGGCTCTTTAACCTTACTCTGGCAACTGTTTAAGGTAAAGGAAAACTCTGAATTCAGACCTGTTAAACTCCACTTAGAAACTGACCTTGTGTCACATCCTGCTTGTGCAGAGAGGTTGGCATATATATATATATATATATATATATATATATATATATATATATATATATTCTTAAAAAAAACTAACAATCGGTCACATCAAGATAATAATCTTATTTCTTTCAATAATTCGACCAATAATCTGAGAAGTCATGGATCGATTTCTGTCCAGAGCAATTCACGTAAGAGAGGGGGTGAGGTATTTTCAATTGACGTTGAGTCGACTTGACAGTAGATCACTAGTTTATAATATATTTAGATGTGTACGCATATTCATTAAAACTTTAAAACGGCATTGGGGAAAATGCGAACCACGAAAAACTTGAATTTCTATAGAAAAGTTTATTTTACAAAAGAAAAAAAATCAACTTTTTCCCGATTCTAAGTCAAGATGATTATAAGTGTGCACTTCTATCGTGAAAGTGGTTGAGGTACATCACGCATGTGCTCTCCTATAGTAAAAGTAGTTGAGGTACCTTATGCGTGTGCACTTCTATAGTGAAAGTGGTTGAGGTAACTTACACATGTGCTCTTCTATCGTGAAAGTGGTTAAGGTACCTTACGCATGTGCTCTTCTATAGTGAAAGTGGTTGAGGTACCTTACGCATATGCTCTTCTATAGTGAAAGTGGTTGAGGTACCTTACGCATGTGCTCTTCTATAGTGAAAGTGGTTGAGGTACCTTACGCGTGTGCTCTTCTATAGTGAAAGTGGTTGAGGTACCTTACGCATGTGCTCTTCTATAGTGAAAGTGGTTGAGGTACCTTACGCGTATGCTCTTCTATAGTGAAAGTGGTTGAGGTACCTTACACATGTGCTCTTCTATAGTGAAAGTGGTTGAGGTACCTTACGCATGTGCTCTTCTATAGTGAAAGTGGTTGAGGTACCTTACGCGTGTGCTCTTCTATAGTGAAAGTGGTTGAGGTACCTTACACATGTGCTCTTCTATAGTGAAAGTGGTTAAGGTACCTTACAAATGTGCTCCTCTCTAGTAAAAGTGGTTGAGCTACCTTATGCATCTGCTCTTCTATAGTGAAAGTGGTTGAGGTACCTTACGCGTGTGCTCTTCTGAAGTGAAAGTGGTTAAGGTACCTTACGCAAGTGCTCTTATATAGTGGAAGTGATTGAGGTACCTTACGCGTATGCTATTAAATAACGAAAGTGATTGAGGTACTTTATGCGTGTGCTCTTCTATAGTGAAAGTAGTTGAGGTACCTTCAATAGTGTAAATGATTGAGGTACTATACGCATATTTTCTTCTATAGGGAAAGTGGTTAAAGTACCTTACACGTGTGCTCTTCCATTGTAGAATTTTTTAGGTACCTTACGCATGAGCTCTTCTTTTATGGAAATTGTTGAGGTACCTTACATATATGCTCTTCCATAGTGGAAGTGATTGAGGTACCTTATGCATACGCTCTTCTATTGTGAAAACCGTTGAGGTACCTTATGCGTGTGGTTTTATAATGAAAGTAGTTGAGGTACCTTTAAAATAGTTTAGGTATCTTCAACGTAAACTTACCTTGCGTTTTTCTGTTTTTTGTTGTTTTTTTTATGAACAGCGTGTCATGCGGTCCGTTTCTCGAAAAAGATTGCCCATGACCGCTTTAGAATAAAAGACAAGGATACTTGGTGTCGTTATGAGCAACTCCTGGAAGCAGCATTCCGCAAAACAGCAGCTGTACAGCCACTTGCCTCTCATCTTGCAAACCATCCCAGTAAGACAAACAAGACATGCTGGGCACTGGGAAGCTGAGACGAACTCGCGAGCGAAGTTCTCCTGTGGATTATCATACATGGACACACCAGTGTTGGCAGATTGGCAAAGACCTGTATTCATTAGCTCTGAGCCGACACGGGATGCTATCTGGAGGACCTGCCAAGAGTTATGCTACCAGATGAAAACTTTAGACTTGATATTTTTTCAAACGCTTTTTTTTTCCCAACGTTTTTTGTTTGAAATGAATAGATAGTTCTTACAAGTCTTTGCAGACAAAAAAATGGTGTAGGAGTGTGTAGAGAGGATGACATCCAATATCCGGTTACGCACTTTTAATACTGAACAGCGACACCAAATACTAAAATATATCCTTTATGGTAAAAGAAAGACGACAGACTAATTTAATATAAGGAAAGTTAGTTTACAAAGAAAGCTTTTCTTAGATGTGGGTGGCACAAGATCGTATGAACTGAGCACCCAATGAGAATCGAACTCACTCGTTAGGATTTTTGCCTGTCTTGCTTGACAACTATTGTACCACTAGATGCGCCCATCTCTCAGGACAGTTGTAATTTACTAAGCTTTTTGCAAAGATGTGGCAGAAGGTCGTATGAATGAAGCACCCAATGAGACTTGAACTCATTCGTGTAGGCTTGTCAGTCTAGCTTGCTAACTTATTACACCACCGAAGGTGTCCATCTCTCAAAATGGTAGTGATTTACTAGGCTTTTCTTTTGCTGAGATGTGGCACAAGGCCGTATGAATAGAGCACCCTATAAGACAAGAACTCACTCTTGAAGGTATGCTAGTCTAGCTTGCTAACTATTTCATCGCTCGAGGCGCCTTTAGTTGTAATTTACAAAGCTTTTTACTTAGATGTGGTAAAAGGCCGTATGATTGGAGCACCCGATTAGACTCGAACTCATTCGTGTAGGCTTGCCAGTCTAGCTTGCTAACTATTACACCACCGGAGGCGCCCATCTCTCAGAATAGTAGTAATTTACAAGGCTTTTCTTTTGCTTGACCGTCCCATTGGCTTAATGGTAGAGTGAGTGTTCGTCAATAGCCTGGGAAACCGGAGATCAATCTCAGGTCGAGTCATACCAAAGACTCAAAAAGTGGTACTAGATATCTTCTTGCTTAACACTCAACATTATAAGGTGTGTTTCAAGGGTAAAGTGGAGCAATCCAAGGAAAGGAGTAGCGCCCTCCCCTTCACCTCGGTGTAGTAGCTATTGGAAAGGGAGCCTTCGGGTAGCCCTCGACAACGGTCGCCAACTTTACTCTCTTTTGCTTAGATGTGGCACGAGGCCGTTTGAATGGAGCACCCTATGAGACTCGAACTCACTCTTGAAGGTTTCTAGACAAGCTTGCTAATCATTACACCACCTAAGGCGCCCACAACACCCAAGGCGTCCGAGTTTATTTAGCTTATATTTGCTTGAAGATCAGTGATAAGTAGTTAATTTGATTTTAACAGCACGTTAACCCGTCTTGGATCAATAAATGCCTACAGGTTAGGAAATCGCGTTCATAGCTACAGCATTGTGTAGTTGTTCCTTATTAGTTTTTTGCTGGGTTTTAAGTATGATATTAAGTATTCCTGTTTGATACAAGTAATTTGCATGCAGTTGTTTGGTTTCAAGTATTCCTATCTAATACTAATAATTGTATCGTGTCATGTAATTATTTCTATTTAGTAATATTCATGTGTCTGCGTGTGTTATATAATTTTCTGTTTGGTTGTGTTTTATGGCATATAAACAAAAGTGAGTTATTTAAAGCCAAATCCCGTTAATAGATAGATATATAGAAAGATAAGATTTTGTATGTGAATAGTTCGTAGGTAACATCATTTTTAAATGAACCAGAGATTATTTGTTTGCACACAGTTAAATGGTTTCAAGAATTACTCCTTAAAACAAATAATTATATTTGCTATTAATAATAATAATCTTTAGTAAAAGATTAAACAGTTTTATTTCATCAATAGGTTGGACCCTAATCTCTGCAAAGGGGTAAGCCCCTCCACCCCACCCTCGAACGCGTGTCCTGGATATGGCACAAAACAATTTGATGGTCAGGCTACACTAATGTTGGAGCTTTGGTAAAGCAGAGTACCACTTCATTGCCATCACTTCCAGGTCCACTCTGGCCCAAAGAATCCCATCTTTGGGTTAAATAGATCTCAACTACGTAAATATGCTAAATTGAGTTGTTTGAAATAGCACTATTTTTGATAGAACTGAACTGTGATTTATGCTTAAATGAACTATTTGAAATAGAACTGTTTTGAAATTCACCAGAACTATTTTGATATCTGTTTGTAAACAAAAACTATTTATATACGAAACTGAATTGTTTGAAATTTAATTCGGCGTTAAATGATACGAAAAGGTTTGATACGCCGTAAAACAGAATAACAAATCAACCAGAACTGAAGCCTCACCATCAGATGCAGTTTAATGTTTTTATCCAGGGCTCTTGTTATATGATTTCGTGTAAATAATTATAATCGTTAGGAACCAATTTTAGCTTCAAGTAATTTTTAATGCAAATAATTTACAGTTTTATATATGATTTCAAGTAACTAATAATAATAATCCTTAGTACACAACTCTAGCTTCAAGTAACTATTGTTAATATAGATAATTTAGTTCTTTGATTTCAAGTAAGAAATAATAATAATCCTTTGTAAACAATTCTAGCTTCAAGTAACTTTTCTTAATACAAATAATTTACAGTTATATGATTTCAAGTAACTAATAATAATAATCCTTTGTAAACAATTCTAGCTTCAAGTAACTATTCTTAATACAAATAATTTACAGTTATATGATTTCAAGTAACTAATAATAATAATCCTTTGTAAACAATTCTAGCTTCAAGTAACAATTCTTAATACAAATAATTTACAGTTCTATGATTTCAAGTAACTAATAATAATAATCCTTAGTAAACAATTCTAGCTTCAAGTAACAATTCTTAATTCAAGTAATCTAGTTCTATGATTTCAAGTAACTAATAATAATAATCCTTTGTAAACAATTCTAGCTCCAAGTAACAATTCTTAATACAAATAATTTACAGTTCTATGATTTCAAGTAACTAATAATAATAATCCTTAGTAAACAATTCTAGCTTCAAGTAACTATTCTTATTACAAATAGTTTACAGTTATATGATTTCAAGTAACTAATAATAATAATCCTTAGTAAACAATTCTAGCTTCAAGTAACTATTCTTAATACAAATAATTTACAGTTATATGATTTCAAGTAACTAATAATAATAATCCTCAATAAACAATTCTAGCTTCAAGTAACTATTCTTAATACAAATAATTTACAGTTCTATGAGTTCAAGTAACTATTAATAATCCTTAGTAAACAATTCTAGCTTCCAGTAACTATTCTTCATACAAATAATTCACTGTTATATGATTTCAAGTAACTAATAATAATCCTTTGTAAACAATTCAATCTTTAAGTAACTATTCTTAATACAAATTATTTACACTTCTATGATTTCAAGTAACTAATAATAATAATTCTTAGTAAACAATTCTAGCTTCAAGTAACTATTCTTAATACAAATAATTTACAGTCCTATGATTTCAAGTAACTAATAATAATCCTTAGTAAACAATTGAAGATTCAAGTTACTACTCTTCATACAAATAATTTACAGTTATATGATTTCAAGTAACTAATAATAACCCTTAGTAAACAATTCTAGCTTCAAGTAACTATTCTTAATACAAATAATTTACCGTTATATGATTTCAAGTAACTAATAATAATAATCCTTAGTAAACAATCCTAGCTTCAAGTAACTATTCTTAATACAAATAATTATTAATCCATAATATACAATAATAAGTTTAAATAATTATGATGAATACAAATGATTTAGTTATATATGGGATCAAGTATTCCTGTCAAATACAAATAATTTGCGTACATTTCTAAGTATTCCTATCTAATAAAAAAAATTTAGCTTTTCCATGAATCATTCGGTAATTGTCATTTATATACAGTAATCGTTTATCAAGTTCTGCTTTCGAGTCTAAATAGATCTATTTGATCCATAGTTGATCCAGAGTGGACCTGGTAGTAATGGAAAGGAAGGGATTCTCCACATTTTTCAGAGCTTCAGAATTGGAGCCTCACATTCATATAGTTTATCAAAGCCAAATCTTGTTTATATATATATATACATATACATATATATATATATATATATATATATATATATATATATATATATAGTGCCTTCAATAAGTATACAAAATTTTTTGTACAGACATTTAAAATTGTCGTAGACTCTTGAAAATTCACTATGTTATTGCTATACATCTTATGAGATTACTGACCAATTTTTATTATTTTAGGTTCAAATGAACAGCTACAGCAGCAATTGGAATACAACCTACTAAAGCCTGATTGTCACAGCTGGTGAATTTCAAAAATGCAATCTTGACGTGAGGACACTTTAGAAGAACGATATGCAATAAAATTCTGTATTAAACTTGGAAAAAATGCCACAGAAACGTACGGACTGCTTCAGATTCCTTTGGAGCATCTTGCATGAGTCGAGCATCGGTTTTTGAGTGGCATAAGATATTCAAGGAAGGCAGGGAGTCTATCAGGGATGATGAGAGGTGTGGGAGGAGTAAGGAAATCAGA
>CAUZXS010003080.1:25000-107500 GCA_963585895.1 Sepioteuthis lessoniana | reverse complement strand
TTTTTTCTGTAGCCTTGTTTCCATTTCCCCAATGTGAGTTTAATTTCCAGTAATTAGGAAATTCTGAAGTTTGTAAACTGACTCCTTTGTCTTTTTACTTCATTCACAAGGTGTCTTTTGTCTGTCGAAGCTGAAAGAGACTTCATTCACAAGGTGTCTGTCGAAGCTGTAAGAGACTTCATTCACAAGGTGTCTGTCGACGCTGTAAGAGACTTCATTCACAAGGTGTCTGTCGATGCTGTAAGAGACTTCATTCACAAGGTGTCTGTCGAAGCTGTAAGAGACTTCATTCACAAGGTGTCTGTCAAATTTTATTTTGGTGTTTACGACTATTCTTTTGGTTGTTTGGTGGGGTTTTATGGCATATCAACCTTTGTAGGTTATTTAACGCTAAATCCATTTTTATATAAATAGTTCTATTTCAAACAATTCAGTTTAGTATTAGTACACAGTTTAATTGTCAAATACATTTCTATTTCAAGCTATTCAGTTTATTCAAACAGGGCTAATTCAGTTTAGTATAAGTACAGATTTTCTTTACACAGTTAAATGCCAAAACAGTTCTATATTAAACAATTCAGTTTAGTATAAGTACTGTTTCAATGTCAAAAACAGTTCCATTCCAAGCAATTCAGTTTAGCAGAAGAACGCAGTTTAAATGTAAGTACAGTTTGTCAAAAACATTTCTATTTCAAGCTATTCAGTTTAGTCAAAGTTCTACTTCAAACAATTCAGCTCAGCATAAGTATGCCGTTAGTTCTTTTTAACCCATAGATAGGACCATTATCAGGTGCTACCACTCCGGACCAGAATGGACCAGGGAGCAATGGCAATGAAGAGGTGCTCAGCATTCCCCAAAGCTCCAGCATCACTGGAACCTCACCATCAAATTGTTTAGTGTCATAATCAGGACACTCATTGAAGGAGTCTTACCCCTTTGCAGTCGGTGTATTCTACAGAGCCAGCCGACTGGGCAAACCACTATTCTGTGGTGTGAAATACTTTCCTGAACTAGTAGGAAGAGTCACGTTTTCCTGACAAGGCATTTGGAGATCATAAGGAAATTATCTTTTGCAAATTATAAGTTGAGAGTCCATTCTGTGTATCAATATTCAGCAGGTACGTCCACAGAGGAGAGAGAAAAAGGTCGATTCAGTTGAGGTGTGTCGAGGTAACTAAGGGATAATTTCTCTTTGGCATCAGGAAGCACACCATTTTAGGCATGCACCGATTTCATTTCCTATCAGGGGCCTCCAGAGAAACTGTTACTTTTTAAATTGATTTTTTTAATTTATTTTTAATCTCCACAATATAAAGGACTTTATTATTTCTAGTGGAAACTTATACAATCAAGACGGATATTATTAGGTATTATCACCAAACTCTATAGAAACCCTTTTATGAAACCGATGACTTTATTTACCTTGCCTTTTCATCTTCAACGTAGAACATCTAGGGTAAAAGGTCAGGAAAATGAGTATCTGCAATCTATTTTCGAGGGATGTTAAAGTATACTGTCAGGGTGGACATCAACTTACTCTATTGATTCTTGGTGTCTTTTTTAATGGCATATCAAACTTCGTGGGTAATTTAATGCCAAAGACATCCTTGTAGAAGAACAGTTGTGATACTATTAATGGTCATTGAAAATGTTCAAAGTCTCAACCAGAAAGAATAGATAAGAACAATAATAAAGAGATATATTTCAGTTTCCTTGTTTAATGGCATATCAACCTTTGTGGGTTATTTAATGCCAAAGACATCCTTGTAGAAGAACAGTAGTGGTACTATTTAACCCATAGCTAGTGGGAATATGCAAGTTGATGCCTTTTTCGTGGCTATTTAGTTCGAAAGTGAATCTAATAGAATGGCTGGAGTTCGAACTCGCTTACTGCCACATCGCAGTCGAGTACGTTAGCCACTACGTTAGCTTTTCAGGCGGAAGTACGACCCCACCCAAAATATGGTTTCGAACCTCTGTTTAAGATTCTTGGTCATTCCATTGGTCTATTGCTTCGTCTGTTATAGAGCGTTTCACGTGGTGTAATGGTTAGGCTTGGCTTAATGTGAGCTCCGTACTTATTGCCTTGTGCCAAACTAAGCTAAGCTTTCTCGATTCAACAGTTAACCGTATTTACCAACCCCCCGCTCGGGCAGGATATGACACAAGGTCAATTCTTAAACGGAGTTTAACAGGTTTGAATTCAGAGTTTTCCTTCTCCTAGACTAGTTGCCTCACCAAGGCTGAAGAACCCAGTCTGTCCTACTATTTACCCATAGCTGGAGGGAGAGAATAATTGGATTCATACCTTTCCCAAGGGTATTAGTGCGATGTGAAATGCAATCAGCCTCGTCCAGGATTTGAACTCGTGTCGCCGTGTCTATTTCCTACGACGATAACCATTACACCACGGGCACCTCGATTCAATAGTTAACTGGTTTATGAAGTGTCAAACTTATGGCTAGTCCATTAAATCTGCAGATTGCTATTCTTCGAAGCACTTGCCTGAATAGACAGTCCCAAGTGTAATATGGTGACACATGTGTTGACGTCTCACCGAGAGGTTTTCTCCACATCAATTTTTATATTTTGAACAGCTATTCCTCGGGTGATTAGCAAAATTTTCTTAACTGAATTGCATTTTAAATCAATAAAGATCCAAAAATCGTTTAAGTAAAAATGTATACGCAATTTATTTATATAATAGAGAGTATCTGCAAATCAACAATTACAAAGATCACTCGAATTCCTCGATGTTGACGGTTATTTTTTATAGGTAAATAGAAAGAGATAGATAGATAGATAGATAGATAGATAGATAGATAGATATGTATATTCATATGTATATATATAGAGAGAGATGCGAAGATATATATATATATATATATATAGAGAGAGAGAGAGAAAGCGAGAGAGAGATACATACATATATACATACATATATATATTACGATATATATATATATATATATTACGAGATAGATAGATAGATAGATAGATAGATAGATAGATAGATATGCATACGGATGGTTAGATTGACATAAATATGAATATATATATATATATATATATATATATATATATATATATATATTTATAGAGAGAGAGAGAGGGAAAGAGAGATACTTACATATTTACATATATATATATATATATATGTATGTATATATATATGTATATATATATATATATTACGATATATATATATATATATCTATATCTATATATATATTACGAGATAGATAGATAGACAGATATGCATACGGATGGTTAGATAGACATAAATATGAACAAAAATAGAGGGATATGAACATATTTAGATAGATGTGATCAGATGTTAAGATAGATAGATAGATAGATAGAGACAGACAGACAGATAGATACAGACAGACAGACAGAGACAGACAGATAGATAGATACAGACAGACAGACAGACAGACATAGATAGATAGATAGATAGATAGATAGATAGATAGATAGATAGATAGATAATGGAATGGAATCCGACAATATTGAGAAAACTGAAAAATAAAGTTGTCCAAAAGTGATGAATTTATCTCGAAGGAAAGTCGACAATAAAACATTTCGGTTTTAATGAACCTTCATCGGGAATTTTAAATGGTGGAACAAGCGTTGATTGACGAAAAAAAAACGATGCTTGTTTTCACAATATACAATGACAAGGAAAAAAATATATATGTATACGAAAAATACATACAAAAATATATACAAAGAAAGATTATATAACCGTTCAATCAAAACAGACGCTGATTGAATGACTGAACGCTTATATGATGTTTCTTTGTATATACATCTTTTTTCTTGGCCCAGTTTTCGTATTTCATCAAACATCCATTGTTGTTCAATGCCCACTAGTTACACCGTCGTAATGTTCTGATGAAGGTTCATTAAAACCGAAACGTTTTAAAGTCGACTTTCCTTCGTTATAAATTCATCCATTTTCGATTACGTTGTTTTTCATTTTTCACCATAGATAGATGTGTATATATAATTGATAGATGAATAGATAGATATGAATATAGGTGTCGAAACAGATAGATAGATAGATAGATAGATAGATAGATAGATAGATAGTGATCAGACATAGATAGATAGATAGATAGATAGATAGATAGATATGAATAGACTGAGATAGATAGATAGATAGATAGATAGATAGATAGATAGATAGATAGATAGATAGATAGTGATCAGACATAGATAGATAGATAGTGATCAGACATAGATAGATAGATAGATAGATATGAACAGACTGAGATAGATAGATAGATAGATAGATAGATAGATAGATAGATAGATAGATAGATAGATAGATGTGCATACGGATGGTTAGATAGACATAAAGATGAACAAAAAAAAAGAGGGATATGAACATATTTAGATAGATGTGATCAGATGTTAATACAGATAGATAGATACTCTTTCTTTATTTGTTTTTTACCTGTTAATACATTTTTGTAAATACTTTTCAGTGACCTAATCAAATGATACTATCCAATTCTTTCCTCGATACCTCGACTGACATTCTTTCTTTCTCTCTCTCTTCAAGACATAGAATTAAAAAGTAAGGCTAAAAAACGAAAAGGGTCATTGAGCATTCACTTTTTTTTTTAAGAAATGATATCATTTACACATATTTTCAATTTTGTTTCTCTTATGAGGTACCCTCTGTTCACCACCTTTAAAAGAATCTTCGTGTGTACGAAAATATTTCTTAAACTTAAAACAATGATTACTTTTTTTTTCTTTTTTTGCATTTTGTAACTGGAGTCTGTCTGTCTGTCTTTTATTTCGATTGCATAAAAATACCTTTTAGCTTTCTTTCTTTCTTTTGTTGCTCTTCGGTTCTTTCTTTCTTTCTTCCTTTCTTTCTTTTGTTGCTCTTCGGTTCTTCCTTTCTTTCTTTCTCTTTGGTTCTTTCTTTCTTTCTTTTGTTGCTCTTCGGTTCTTTCTTTCTTTCTTCCTTTCTTTCTTTTGTTGCTCTTCGGTTCTTTCTTTCTTTCTTCCTTTCTTTCTTTTGTTGCTCTTCGGTTCTTCCTTTCTTTCTTTCTCTTTGGTTCTTTCTTTCTTTCTTTTGTTGCTCTTTGGTTCTTTCTTTCTTTCTTCCTTTCTTTCTTTTGTTGCTCTTCGGTTCTTCCTTTCTTTCTTTCTCTTTGGTTCTTTCTTTCTTTCTTTTGTTGCTCTTCGGTTCTTTCTTTCTTTCTTTCTTTCTTTTGTTTCCCTTTGCTTCTTTCTTTTTTTTTTATTCCTCTTTCGCTGTTCTTTTTTTCTTTCTTTTCGTTTCCCTTTACTTCTTTCTTTCTTTCTTTCTTTTTTCTTCTCTTACACTTCTTTCTTTCTTTCTTTCTTTGGTAGATGAAGATGATATCATTTTGATTCAAGAGCGCGTAAAATGTCTGTTCACTTGTCGCCTATTAGAGTTCTTTTCTGTGATGTGTGCCTAACTGTTGTTCGGAAAGGGGGGATCATTTGGGATGGGGAGTGGGTGGGGAGCGGGTGTAAAAGAAAGTGTTTTTTCTGTTTATTTTTGTCTTTTTTCTCCTCTTCTTCATCAGTATTGTTTTTGTGTAAAGCACAAAAATAGAAAAAGGACTCGAAAAGGAAGGAAATAGAGCAAGCAGGAAAGGAAGGAAGGAAGGAAGGAAGGAAGGAAGGAGAGCAAGAAAAGAAAAAAAGAAGATCCAAAGGCGTTAGAAAGAAAGAAAGAAAGAAAGAAGGAAAGAAAGAAAGAAAGAAATGACGGGGACCAACAGAAAGAAAGAAAATCTAAAGAAAGAAAGAAAGAAAGAAAGAAAGAAAGAAAAAAGAAAGAAAGAAAATTAAATGGAAAAGAAAGAAAGAAAGAAAGAAAGAAAGAAAGAAAGAAAGAAATGACGGGGACCAACAGAAAGAAAGAAAATCTAAAGAAAGAAAGAAAGAAAAAAGAAAGAAAGAAAATTAAATGGAAAAGAAAGAAAGAAAGAAAGAAAGAAAGAAAGAAAGAAAGAAAGAAAGAAATGGCGGGGACCAATAGAAAGAAAGAAAATCTAAATAAAGAAAAAAATTGGAAATAAAGAAACACGCAAAGAAAGAAATAAAGAAAGAAATGACGGGAACCAAAAAAAGAAAGAAAGAAAGAAAGAAAGAAAGAAATGACGGGAACCAAAAGAAAGAAAGAAAGAAAGAAAGAAAGAAATGACGGGAACCAAAAGAAAGAAAGAAAGAAAGAAAGAAAGAAAGAAATGACGGGAACCAAAAGAAAGAAAGAAAGAAAGAAAGAAATGACGGGAACCAAAAGAAAGAAAGAAAGAAAGAAAGAAAGAAAGAAAGAAAGAAAGAAATGACGGGAACCAAAAGAAAGAAAGAAAGAAAGAAAGAAAGAAATGACGGGAACCAAAAGAAAGAAAGAAAGAAAGAAAGAAAGAAAGAAATGACGGGAACCAAAAGAAAGAAAGAAAGAAAGAAAGAAAGAAAGAAAGAAATGACGGGAACCAAAAGAAAGAAAGAAAGAAAGAAAGAAATGACGGGAACCAAAAGAAAGAAAGAAAGAAAGAAAGAAAGAAAGAAAGAAAGAAAGAAAGAAAGAAATGACGGGAACCAAAAGAAAGAAAGAAAGAAAGAAAGAAAGAAAGAAAGAAAGAAAGAAAGAAAGAAAGAAAAAATAGTGCTTTAAGAAAAAACCCAATAAGAAAGAAAAAGAAAGAAAAAGAAAGAAAAAGAGAATGAATGAAAAGAAAAAGGAACAAAAGAAAAAAGAAGGGGTGAATGAAAACGTTATTTTTGGAGTGTTGTAATTTACAAAGCTTTTTGCTAAGATGTGGCACAAGGCCGTATGAATGGGGCACCCTCATGTTTTGGAGTGTTACTTTTCTTTCCTTCCGCCAACTCTATCTTTGGTCTTCCAAGAGAACAAGCGACCATTTACCATGAATCCCAGATAAAGAAAGAAAGAAAGAAAGAAAGACTACAGAAATTTTACTCTGTCTTCATCTTCTTCTTCTTCTTACTAATAAACACATTCAGAAATGTGTGACAGTTAAAATTTCTTCTACAACATGTTCTATTTTTCCTATCTTCGTCAAACAAAAAAGAAAAAAACATTTACTTTCGCAAGAACTGTCTTTACTCTGTTAAGAAAACTAACATCACTTGCAGAGTCTTGAAGAAGAGAAAAGAAAGAAAGGGGAAAAAAGAAGGAAGAAAGGAAGAATCTTCTTCGTTTGGCTAATCGACAGTAATACCAAAATTTTCGACGCGAAAAAAATCTGTGTGGGCCGCTTCTCTAAAATAACTCATGACATCTACATTTCTTTGAGTATTATCTTTTAATTTGGACCATTTTTTTACTCCGGTTTAAGCCATACCAAAGCTTTTAAAAGACCAGTATTTAAATGAGAAAAAAAAGGATTTATTGTCTTTGTAATAAGAACTAAAAACGGAAACCCCTTGTTTTCTTAGAAACCCCATCACTGATGTTTTTTTTAACTATTATTTTGGTATAGACTTTCCAAGAACCAAGCAAACAACGATCTATCTTGTGTGTGTATGTGTGAATGTGAGTAAATAACGGAATTTTTTAAACAATCACATCTTTGAAGTTAACTCTTTTGTGTGTGTGTGTTTGTTTTAATTAATTGTCTCTGAGCGGTTTTTATTTTGGGGGGTGGGGACAAAAAAAAAAGCACAATATTGGCTCGATTTTTGTCAGCTTTCTTTCGCAACGAAGAGAATTCTTCCTCCAAAGAAAAAATGGATCGACAGACTAAGGGAAAGCGAAGTAAAATTAAGACGGAGACCAATTTGACAGACCTCGAGGATTCGGTAAGTTTATCAAATCTTTGGTTTATTTTATTGATTTATTTTTTTTCTTTTTCGAAAAAGAAAACACGTCATATAATAAGTAAAAATGATAATAATGATTTAAAAAAAAAACAAAAAAAAACGTGGTCAGATTCTTGGCGGAGTTCCGAAATAAGCGATCCTTTATTTATTTTGCAGAAATGAAGGTACAGTTAATACCAAAAATAATTTCGAAAAGTTATTTAATTTTTAAGAAGAGGGTTCAATTTACAATGTACTTTCATGCTAAAAAGATCCCTGAGTTTGTGTTCGGTGTCAAACTTCAGTATTTCCCTCACTGCCTCTATCTCTTTTATAATTTTTGGGAAATAGAATAGTAAATTAGATTATCTGAATCTCCGCGATTTTTTTTTAATAAAGGGAAAGGCAAATATATATATATATATATATATATATATATATATATATATATTCTGAAGAAATTTTTGAGAAATAATATAAGAATGAAGATCTTGGAGAGAATGTGCTTATTTCCAAACTTAACCAAACACAAAGAGTACAAAAAAAAAAAAAAAAAAAAAAAAACGTGGGTTTGTTCTATTTTAAAACCTGTAATTAATTTTTAAGGAGGTTTCAATTTACAATGTGTTTTCATGCTAAAAAGACCCCTGACTTTGTGTTCGACGTGAAAACTTTGTATTCCCTTCACCACCACCTTCGACCTTTCCAAAAATAAAATTTTAAAAAAAGCAGACATTTTCGATCTCTGCTGTCTAAAAATAATATGAATAAATAATATTCAGAAGTTTTTGGTTGGAAAAGAAATAAAGAAAGAAAGAACTTATGGTGGGAGCTTTTTTCAAAAAATTTGAGTTGTGCTTCTTGCCAAATTCGAAATCGAACAGAAATAAAATAAAATTGATAAATCAATATATATATATATATATATATATATATAAAAACATTTGGAATCCGTTATCTATTATTCCTTTTAACTTTGGGGAAATAATAATAATAATGATAATAAGTTGAATCTAACACAGTCAACAAAAATACACTGAAGAAATTTTTGCTAATATAAATAAAATGAAGAATAGGGGAAAGAAGTTTTCCCAAATAAAAACGAGGATTTTTTTACTATTTTAAAATCAGTAATTACTCATTTCTTTTTTAAGTGGAATTCTAACCCCCAACTTTTTTTTTTTCGGGATTTGTTTTTAAAAATACCAAACAGTTTTATTTGAAACCAATACAATTTTATTTTTAAATCATGAAGAGTTAATTTTCATAGTGTTTTCTGTTTATTTCTTTGTTGTGTTTTTATTAATGAGAATGTTTGAAAGTGTTTCTCTAAAAAAAGAGAAAAACCAATTTTTACGATTTAAAAAAAAAATTGTGTTTGAAATAAGATAAATAAAAGGAAGGTAGGGACGTCATTTTTATTTATTGCTACAAGCAAAATACATTTTTAACTTTTTTTTTCTAAAATGAACGATTTGTTATCTTTAAATTTGATTGTTAAATAATCTTTTTGTTATTTTAAAAGTGTGCCTATATATATATATAAATATAAATATATATATATATATATATATATATATATATATATATATATATATATATATTGAAAAAAAATTAGGAAATCTGGAATTTTGAGGCATGAAAACGAGTTATATATCCACAATAGCCACTTTTTATCAATATACTTTGAGAGAGGGATTTCTTTTTAAAATGAGATTTTACTTATACGTTTCCTGCTTATATATATATATATATATATATATATATACTCACTCACACTTACTTTTGATCGTCACAGAAAGTGTCACTTTTAATTCCCTGTCTTTTAATCTGACTACCTTCTTCCTCTCACCTACAGTTACCAGTAAATGTGAGATGAAACATTCCCAGTAAATTAAAAATAGATAAAAAAAAGATCATTTAAAGAAGATCTTTTAAAAAAATTTCCTACTGCGTCTGCGTATCTCGGAATATGCTGACTATATCCCCTTGCAGAAGAGATGTCCTTAACAGCATCCGGTGGTGAGACTCCAGCTCCGAAAATCTGGGGAATGTAAAGTACCTCTTAATTACCATTACTCCCAGCCCCATGTTCACGGTCCTATCAAATACAAATAATTTTCAGTAAGATCTATTTGACCCATGGACGGGACCCTTATAGTTACTATTACTCCGGGTCAGAGTGGACCTGGGAGTAATTCCCAGGTCCACTCCGTTAGGGTTCCAAGTATGGGTCAAATAGATTTTTCTAGAAGTTATTTGCATTTGATAGGACCGTGCGCCACCAAAAAATCTGAAGGAATTACTCAAAAAATGTATATATGGACATAAAATGAACGCGATTCCCTATCCTCTATGCATAAAATAACCCTAAATGAGTTGACATACCATTAAACTCGTTCTCAAAACTTCTTTTGAGTCGTACAAGTTAACTTTAGAGGTCCATCGGAAAAATGCAGCTGACGTCACAGTTACATGTGCTCAATAATTGTTTCGTCAAAACAAGCAACATGGCGTTGTACTTTTATATATATATATATATATATATATATATATATATATATATATATATATATATATATATATATATATATAATTTACTAAGCTTTTTGTTTTGATGTAGCACAAGGCCGAATGAATGGGGCACCTACTGAGACTCGAATTCAATCGTGAAGGTTTACTCGTCTAGCTTGCTAACCTGAGGTTCCCTTATATATATATATATATATATATATATATATATATATATATATATATATATATATATATATATATATAAGTTATTTCAAACCGTAATGCAGGAAAAATAAAAGCCCAAACAACTTTTTAAAAAATAGTTAGAGTACATTCGACATTTGTGGTCCCATTATTGACGCCATCAAAAAAAAAAGCCTCTTTCATTGTGGCTGATTGTTAATGCGGGGGGGTCCTTGTGGTGTAATGGTTAAAGCGATGGACTGCGGACTCGTTGTTGGTGAGTTCGGACTCCAGTCGCGCTATCACGTTCACTTTCGGACGAATACCCTTGGGAACGGCAAAAAGCTCTTTATCCACCCAGCTATGGGTTTAATTGTACCACTACAGTTCGTCTATGAAAATGGCTAAGGCATTAAATAACCTAAAGATGTTGATATGCCATTAAACAAAGAAACCAAATCAATAACTTTCAATTATTGAAGATGTTATTATTATTTTACTTATTGTGAGCTTTCACACCTTTATAAAAAGGGGTTGTTGTTAGTGGAGTCAAGTGACAGCAAGTTGTCTCAATTCTCACTAATCAAGCCAATACCAGCAGTTTTATCGTGTAGATGGTGTGAATCCTTCCACATATCTCCAGCTCCCCCAGTCTCATATTATTATTATTATTCTTTTTACTCCTTTGCCCTTTTACCAAGCCTTTGGGAATTGTTCCGAGTGCACCAATTACGACTGGTATCACCGTCAACTTCCTTATTATTTTACTCCTTTGAGAGTTTTTTTTTACTCCAGCGTTAGGTGTTCTCCCACTGGAGTCTGAGTGACAGCAAGTCTCCAGGACTTTTCCCAGTATTCTGGCTGATCTTAATGATGTTGTAGTCGAGATGATCTCTACTTGTCTCTGATTTCCAAGTCTTCCATTTCGTTAGCCAATCCTTTGGGGTTTGTTCCATGTGTACTTATTACTATTGGTATCACTATCACCTTCATGTTACATGTTTTTTTTAGTTCTCTAGCAAGGTTTAGATACCGTTTTCATTTTTTTTATTTTTACTCTGAGGTCCACCAACAGCAAAGTCCACTATTCAGCAGGTTCTCTGTTTTTGTTGACTATCACAAGGTCTGATCGTCTGGCCGAGATTAGGTGACCTGTTTGTATCTTAAAATCTGAGATAATTATTATTAGCATCATCTTTACAAGTTGAGCACAACAGTTTGAACTTTTTTCTCCACCCCCCTGAAGTTCGACAGACAACAGATTTCTTCAGCTCACCAGGACTCTTCCAAGTATTCTACTTGACCTTAACAGGGCTATGGTCTACATAGTTTGAATTATTTTCACTTTGTGTGTTTTTCACTGGAGTCTGAAAGACAGTATATCTCCAGGACTCTCCTGAGTATTCTAGCCAATCTTAACTGTGCTGAGGTCTGAATAGTCTCAACTCTTCCTCTGATCTTCATTTCTACCAGTCTCTTTTCCAGGCCTTTGGCCTCTGTTCCAAGTACACTAATGACAATTGGTATCACTGTCACCTTCATGTTCCAAAGTTTTTTTTCCACTCTCCGGTGAGATCCAAGTTTTAATAAATTGTATTACCATATTTACCAACCCCTCCGCTTGGGCAGGATATGACACAAGGTCAATTTTTTAAGTTTAACAGGTTTGAATACTGAGTTTTTCCTTCTCCTTGACTAGTTGCCTCACCAAGGCTGAAGAACCTAGTCTGTCCTACTATTTACCCATAGCTGGAGGGAGAATAATTGGATTCATACCTTTCCCAAGGGTATTAGTGCTATGTGAAATGCAATCAATCACATCCAGGATTTGAACTCGTGTCACCGTGTCCATTTCCGACGACGATAACCATTACACCACGGGCACCAAATAAATTGAATTACCATGACCAGAAAATTCAGCAAACACTGTGGACGACATACGGAACCACTGGACAGCAGTTTTGACCTTATTAGGTCTCATCAGCTGTGTATACCATGATCTCTAATCTGGAGATCTGTACCCTAATGTCCAAGGGATTTCGGTTCATGCCTTTGAGTTTAGTTAGGCTGAGAACCTTTCAGCTCAGCACATGGGTTAGTTAGGTGCAAACCTTGATGCAGGTGTTAACGCGGGCGCACACGGGCAGACGAAGGTGTCACTCAGAGATGTCACAATAGTCTGAGGTGAAACGGGTGACAGAGTGCAAGTGACGTCACGCACCGGAAGCGCGCAGAGGTTTGTGGAGAATTGAAAGAAAGTTAAGAGAGTTGAAGCTAGACACCAAACGAGGAGGTTCGACTTTTGCGAGCTCGCTGAAGCAGGCGAATTTGCGCCCTATGGGTGACGCACGAGATGGGGGCCAGATGAATAAGACAGCATAGCAAGATTGTGTCTCTCCTCCTTATGTCGAAACCTTTAACTCAAAGTTAATGAAAAAGTTTCGTACCTGAACAAGAAGTCGTTACGTGTTTTCGAATTTCGAGATCCCTATGTTCTTTATATGTTCTATCATTATGAACATTATATGTCTATTCTGGACATGGCGTTAATTATGGCTATAGTACAGATCGAACCAATGACCACAGAATGCAGAGCCGAAACTCTATCACTGAGCCAACCGTCCACATTGCTCACAAGTGATGCCAAATCAACTTGTCATGGCAATCACGTGATCAATTAACCTAATTTTTCTGGTAAGTTACATCTGTACTCTTACAGAGGACACAGTCACCTCCAGGCAGACATCTTCCCAAGACGATTGGAGATATGCATCCGTGAAATCATAACCTCATGTGTAAGGAAATAGATATACTAGTACATTTTCTTTTTAAGTAGAGGAATTATATCTGTCTATATTTCTGAGATGAGGTTTTATGTATATTATTTACATTTTTTCGATCTATTGTCCTCATCTTTGTCGCCATCTTTATCACAATGTTCTGGCCATTATATGCTCCAGGCCTTCTTCAGGTGGTTGGAATGTCGAACTTAACCCTTTATTTCACTTACCGGGGTAGACTGTTCTAGTTCCACGAGCCATGTTTTAATGGATGCCTGTAATCAGTTATCTCCTGTTAATTTCCCCTCTGTATCCACTGTACCATGTGACCTTGAGGACAGTGGATAAAGGCATTGGTTAGATCCAGTGACATACCCAAAGAGTGTGAGTTCAATACCCGATGAAGGCAGTAGAGAACTTTCAGATTTGGCATTAAATAACCTACAATGGTTGATATGCCATAAAACCCAACCAAACCAAATCATATATATTTAATATATATGTATAAGGAGGATTTGGCATTAAATAACCTACAATGGTTGATATGCCATAAAACCCAACCAAACCAAATCATATATATTTAATATATATGTATAAGGAGGATTTGGCATTAAATAACCTACAATGGTTGATATGCCATAAAACCCAACCCAACCAAATCATATATATTTAATATATATGTATAAAGAGGATTTGGCATTAAATAACCTACAATGGTTGATATACCATAAAACCCAACCCAACCAAAACATATATATTTGATATATATCTATAAAGAGGATTTGGCATTAAATAACCTACAATGGTTGATATGCCATAAAACCCAACCAACCAACCACAAATGATACAATCTCACCAAATCATCATTATTTATTGTTTACTTGTTATGCCTCCTTGAGCATCAAAACTTTTTACTATCTTCTCATAACCATCTTAAAAAATTTTTGAGTGGTACATATACGCAATTAATGCAATATCTATATACAGATCCAATTTTCATTCGTAATTCGCCCTTTAGTTCTCCGAAATGCCCCGGGAGGTGTTCTCATGGTGTAATGCTTAAAGCGACGGTCTGCAGAATCGTAGTACACGAGTTCATACTCCAGTCGCGCTATTACGTTCACTTTCAGGCAAATACCCTTGGGAAAGGTATGAACCTCCTTATCCTCCCAGCTATGGGTTAAATAGTACCACTACTGTTCTTCTAGGAGAATAGCTTTGGCATTAGATAACCTACAAAGGTAGATATGCCATTAAACAGAGAAACCAAAACCGAAATGCCCCCTTAAATTGTTCTTCTTACCATTATTTGCAAAAAAATCCAATTGGTTAGTTGAATTGGCTTTTATAATCCATCTTGAAAAAAAATTTCCAGTTTAATGAGAAATATTGGAAAATATCTATTATGATGAAATTACCATTGGTAGACTTTAGCTGTCCAGCCAATATACTATATGAGATCTTATTAGGGTTTGAAATATTTTTAAAGATATAATTATATATTTTTGATGTTCACTGTTGAATGGTTTCTTTGTCCTGATAGAATTACTCCCAACTCCAGTTTAAATGAACCCAATAATACTATATATATATACTCATGTAAATACATATGTGTTTGCCAATGGCGGGGTTCAATCCCAGGTCGAGTCATACCAAAAACTCAAAAAAATGGTACTGGATGCCACCTTGCTTAACACTCAGCAATATAAGGTACATTTCAAAGGTAAAGTGGAGCAATCCAGGGAAAAGAGTAGTGCCCTCCACGACACCTTGGAGTAGTAGTTGCTGAAAAGGGAACCCTCGAGTTGTGCTTGACTATGGACAACTATAAATGTATGCTCATATAAATATATATATATATATATATATATATATTTATGCACATATATACATGCACACACACATATATATATTTAGGAGGTGCCCGTGGTGTAATGGTTATCAAAGATGAAATAAAATTTTGTAAAATACCAGAAAAAATATCAGAAAGAGATAAAATTAAACAAAATAATGAATATGCGATTTTAGTATAAGAAAAAAAAAAGGTTGAAAGAAGTAAATTTCAGAGAACGGTTATTTAAAAAAAAAAAAAGGTGCCCGTGGTGTAATGGTTATCATCATAGGAAATGGACACGGCGATGCGAGTTCAAATCCTGGATGAGACTGATTGCATTTCATATTGCATTAATACCCTTGGGAAGGTATGAATCCAATTATTCTCTCCCTCCAGCTATGGGTAAATAGTAGGGCAGACAGGGTTCTTCATCCTTGCTGAGGCAACTAATCTAGGAGAAGGAAAACTCTGAATTAAAACCTGTTAAACTCCCCTTAAAAAATTGACCTTGTGTCATATCCTGCCCGAGCAGAGGGATTGGTAAATATGTATGATTATATATTTTTGATCTATGTCAATTTGTTGCAAAAATATATAACTTTATCAACAAAAAGATCCGATTGGTTAATAATAGACTTAGTTTTTAAAATCTGTCTTGACAGTAAATTTCCAATTCAAAGAGAAATATTGAAAAAAGAAAGTCCACTATAATTAGAAATTTCATTAACTATGTTGAAAGTTTCAATAAGATCACCAATATTTCCTTGCACTCAAATATAGAAAACAAATCTTTTCTTTGCCCACTCAGGTGGGGCTGTAGAATCCACCAACTGCTTCTCTGCAGAGGGGTAAGACCCCACCAATGAGTGTCCTGGATATGACACTAAACAATTTGATGATAAAACTTCAGTAATGGTGGCACTTTGGGGAATGTAGAGTACTTCTTTATTGCCATCACTTCCAGGTCCACTCTGGCCCGGACTGGTAGCACCTGATAGGGCCCTATCTATAGGTCAAAAAGAAGTAAACTGTGTAACTATGCTAAAATGAATTATTTGAAATAGAATTCTTTTTGACATTTAAGTGTGTGTGGAAAGAAAATCTATACTTATACTAAACTGAATTGGTTGAATTAGAACTGTTTGAATAAACTGAAGAGCTTAAAATAGAAATGTTTTTGACAATTAAACTTTGTACTTGTGCTAAACTGAATTGTTTTAAATATAAAAATGGATTTGGCATTAAATAGCCTGCAAAGGTTGATATGCCATAAAAACCAACCAACCAAACTTTTTTTTCCCAAAAGCAAATTTTGAGAGTGAGTCAAAAGTTTTGCAATATTTTGCCAGTACCTGCTACTTTGTGGTACATACATCACATGACTGAAGCTGTTCAAGCTGTGAAAGGTACCCACTACAGTTAGTAGTATTGTGGTAGTTGGTGCGCTGACATGTTGTGCTTTACCTAAAGTGTGATTTGAAATCCGCACAGTTAATGTGCAACATAGTCTAATTTGGGAACTCGTGCTTAATGAGTTCAAACTGGACCATATGACTGGAGGCAACCAAAATCTTCTGTTAGAACGAAAGGTGAAGGTGATCAACATCAGTGTCCTAAAATAACTTTTTCTTTTTTTTTTTTTTTTTTTTAGATATCCTTTCCTGTTTGGGTTTCATATATGAGTTCGATAGATCTCTTTGAGGTGATGCTTAAAATGATTTTGAACTTAATACATTAGCTCTTAAAACATTGATATTGCAACTAAGTATGAAGTGTTCAGTTGTTTTAAATCATTGTGAACTTAATATATCGACTCTTAAAACATTGACATATATATCTTAATTTGGGATTGAACCGACAGTTGATAGTCCTTAGTAACTATCAATTTCTTGTCTAGGTAATCATCAGACCAGTACATATATATATATATATATGTATTATTTAGCCCAGTTAAACCAGAGTCGGGAATAATTCTGTCAGGACAATAAAATTATTCAACTATGAACATTTAAATTTTCCTGGTAAAGAGCTCAATGTAACTGGACTGAATAATACATATTCCCGACTCCGGTTTAACTGGACTGAATGATATGATTTATTATCCTAATGGGACTGGTTTTTGTTTTTCTTAAAGGTATATATATATATATATATATATATATATATATATATATATATATGATAAAAATAAGTGTAAAAATGAATAAATCAAACATTTACAACAGGTTATGTAGTAGTATTTCGTTTTTTATTTAAGAAAAGAACTTCTTTAGACTAAAAACATTTTGAGTTTTTCTATATTTTAGCAATTGAGGAAATAGATAAAACAATGGTGGAAATTTTAAAATGGTATAAAGAGAGGGAAAGGGTTAAAAAAAACAAAAATACAGACAAGGAAAAAAAGGAGGGGAATAGATAGAGGTTTGAGTGATGGTGGTAGAGGATATTGGTTTTGACTGTGACCATCTGGGTAGATGGTCAAGGCTAGGTGCCATCAAGTGTCTTTAATAAAAAACAAAATATTACGACTAAACTCATTGTAAGTGTTTGATTTATCCACTTATTTTTATCATCTTATCAGATACCAAAATCTACCATTTCTCCATATAAATATATATATATATATATATATATATATATATGAAGAGTAAATAAAGGATTGTAATCCTACAATATGAAGAAAAACTGATAACAACTTTCCAAGTGGAAGGAATGATTTATTGAGAGGTCGACACTATAGCGTTTCGGTTCTACTGAACCATCATCAGGACCATGAGGGGTGATATTAACAATTTTAAGTTAATGATGGATGTTTAGATATTTTCCCCAAGGTTTTTGTATTTCACATTTCTAAACGTCCATTGTTAACTTAAAATCGTTAATATCACCCCTCATGGTCCTGATGATGGTTCAGTAGAACCGAAACACTATAGTGTCGACCTCTCAATAAATCATTCCTTCCACTTGGATCATTGTTATCAGTTTTTCTACATATATATATGTGTGTGTGTGTGTGTGTGTGTGTGTGTGTGTGTGTGTGTGTGTGCGTTCAGAAAATAATGTCTGATTTAAGAATTAACTCTTATTGTGATTTTATGAATTTAAACAGTCTGTTTAATCATTGAACATATGATCCCTTAACATCTATTCATTTCTAACGTTGACTAACGAAGTAATTTATGCCTGTACAATAAAACTTTAAAAGGTTTTGATGCCAAGAAATCTTTAAATTCAGTTTCTACTCCTCCTTTTGAACAGAATGACTTTTGGCTTAAAAATGTGTCCAAATACTTGAAAAAATGGTAGTTTGTAGGTGAGAGATAAGTAGAATATGGTGGATGTGGCCAAGTCTCATATCCCAATTCAATGTGTGGCCAAGCAATGTCATGAAGTAAAATTGGACCTTGTCAATTAATTAGTGCTGGTTACAATTTACTTAACTGAACATGTGTTTCTACCCTCTCGATCTTCATAATATGTATTTCTACCATGGAACTTCGGAAACCAACAACGTATTGTCTGATCACAAGTAATTCCTTCACTAAATGCTCTGTTCATATTAGCAGCTATTTGAGAGGCACTGTGACCAGGCTTGAACTCTTGCCAAAAAAAGTAAATGCATCACTTCTTTTTCATGTTCAAGATTATGGGCATATAACCTTCAAAATCAAATTCTGAAAGAAGGGATAAAGATATTAATAAAAAGAACACTTAAATTATCAGGAATGTAAATTTTTGATACAACTATTATTAAAATTATGCATTAGAATTAAAATTAAATTAAAATTATACATTAGAATTAAAATTAAATTAAAATTATACATTAGAATTAAAATTAAATTAAAATTATACATTAGAATTAAAATTAAATTAAAATTATACATTAGAATTAAAATTAAATTAAAATTATACATTAGAATTAAAATTAAATTAAAATTATACATTAGAATTAAAATTAAATTAAAATTATACATTAGAATTAAAATTAAATTAAAATTATACATTAAAATTAAATTAAAATTATACATTAGAATTAAAATTAAATTAAAATTATATATTAGAATCAAAATTAAATTAAAATTATATATTAGAACTAAAATTAAATCAAAATACTATATTAGAATTAAAATTGAATTAAAATTATACATTAGAATTAAAATTAAATTAAAATTATACATTAAAATTAAATTAAAATTATATATTAGAATTAGAATTACGTTAAAATCATACATTAGAACTAGAATTAAATCAAAATTATATATTAGAATCAAAATTAAATCAAAATTATATATTAGATTTAAAACTAAATTAGAATTATATATTAGAAACCGGACCATTGGCCTAATGAGTTGTGAATTTGCCAATGGTCCTGGAGACCAGGGTTCAATCCTAGATCAAGTCATAACCAAAGACTCAAAAAATGGTACTTGATGCTGCCTTGCTTAACACTCAGCATAATAAGATACAGATCAAGGGTAAAGAAGAGCAATCCAAGGGAAGAAGTAGCACCCTTCCCTACACTTCAGTGTAGTAGCTATCAAAAAGGGAGCCTTCGGATCACCATCGACTAAGGACGCCAACTTTACTTACTTATATATTAGAGCAGAATCTAAACTGTTTATACTAACATCTGACAGTATTTTCTGAACGACAAAATCAAAGTTCAACATTTAACATTTTAATGTCTTTTCTTTTCCAGTGAATGGCATTTCTATACCTGAAAAGAAAATAATTTCGTTATTCAGTAAGTTAAACCAATGATGTCTAGACAAATCTGCAAGTTCTCAGAGTAGTTTTTTTTTTAGTGAGACACAGAATTGTACAAATGCGGCACTATCCCCTATACATCAAACCAATTTCCATCTATTTATCTATCTTAGTTAATACATATTTGTCTATCTACCTATCTATCCATCTTCATCAGTACATATCTATCTATCTCAGTTTGTTCATATCTATCAATTTTTAAGCCTAGCCAGCTGGAGCTGTAGAATACACTAACGGCATCTCTGCAGAGGGCGAAGACCCCACAAACGAGTGTCCTGATATGACATTAAACTGCTTTTGAAAAGTCTCATATCCCAAATTATTGAGCTTCTGCAGTGTCATCCGGGCAACATGTGGCCAAGCAGTGTCCTGATATAAAGTTGTGGCCAAACTTGAAAAGTAAACACATCATTTTTCTTTTCATGTTCATGATTAGGGGTGTATAACCTTCAAAATCAAATTCTGAGAAAAGTGATGGTAAATTTTTATACGTCTTCTATTAAAATAATGTTAGAACAGAATTTAAACAATTTATACTAAAATTAGACCTTATTTTCCTCATGACATAATCGAAACAACTCTAAGTTCTGTATCTAACGTTTAAACGTCTTGACTTTTCCAGTGAATGGCAGTTCTATACCTGAAAAGAAAATAATTTTATAATTCAGTTAGTTAAACTGATAATGTCCAGCCGAATCTGAAAGTTCTCTAAGGGTTTTGATCTGTAGGTTTTTGTGAGACACGGAATTATGCAAGTGCAGAACCCTCATCAGACCTATTTCCATCTCCCTATCTATTTATCTATCTTCGTCCAAACATATCTATCTATCTATCTATCTATTTTGGTTCAAACATATCCGTCTCTCTCTATCTATCTATCTATCTATCTATCTTGGTCCAAACATATCTATCTATCTATCTATTTATTTTGGTTCAAACATATCTGTCTCTCTGTCTATCTATCTTGGTCCAAACATATCTATCTATCTATCTATCTTACTATCTTGGTCCGAACATAGCTGTCTCTCTGTTTATCTATCTTGGTCCAAACATATCCATCTCTCTATCTATCTATCTATCTATTTTGGTTCAAACATATCCGTCTCTCTCTCTCTCTCTCTCTCTCTCTCTCTCTCTCTATCTATCTATCTATCTATCTTGGTCCAAACATATCCATCTATCTATCTATCTATCTATCTATCTTGGTCCAAACATATCAGCCTCTCTATCTATCTATCTATCTATCTATCTATCTATCAATCTTGGTCCGAATATAGCTGTCTCTCTATCTATCTATCAATCTTGGTTCAAACATATCTGTCTCTCTATCTATCTATCTTGGTCCAAACATATCTATCTATCTATCTATCTATCTATCTTGGTCCAAACATATCCATCTCTCTATCTATCTATCTATCTATCAATTTTGGTCCGAACATAGCTGTCTCTCTGTTTATCTATCTTGGTCCTAACATATCCATCTCTCTATCTATCTATCTATCTATCTATCTTGGTCCAAACATATCTGTCTCTGTCTATCAATCTTGGTCCTAACATATCTGTCAATCTAAATGTTAGAAGTGAATCTAAACAGTTTATACAAAAATCAGGCTGTATTTTCCGAACAACCTGATATATATAAACATATGAGTACCCAATAGCTCTGTTAACGATGTGAACTACTTAAGTTCTTCCATAGGCGATTTTGTTTAAACTAGTGAAGGTTTGTGCAGGATTCATCATACGTTTTTGATTGGCTGATAACAGAAGAATGGCATAGATTTTCCAAACATTTCTCAGGTTTTGCAGCCCCATCGACTGGGGCTGCAGAATACACTGACTGCATTTCTGCAAAAGGGTAACTCCCTTAACGAGTGTCGTGGATATGACATTAAACAATCTGATGGCAAGTTCCCGGCTTGAAGATTTGGGGATTGTAAAGTACGCTTTCATTGCCATTGCTTCTAGGTCCATTCTGACCAGGAGTGGTAGCACCTGACTGGGTTCTATCTATGGATCAAATAGAACAAACTGTGTCCGCAAACAAATGACAGTGGTAAAATTCTGATTGTTATATAGCAATACTTGAAACCGTTTAGCTGCATTCACAAAAAAGCTTAGGCTCATTTAAGAATGTTATTGATAAAATGTATTTAAAAATATCATTTATTTAATATATATGTATAAAGAGGATTCGGCATTAAATAAACTACAATAGTTTATATGCCATAAAACCCAACCAAACAAAATCATATATATTTATTATATATATATATATATAAATAGGATTTGGCATTAAATAACATACAAGGGTTGATATGCCATCAAACCCAACCAAACCAAATTATATATATTTAATATATATGTATAAGGAGGATTTAGCATTAAATAACCTACAAAGGTTGATATGCCATAAAACCCAACTAAACCAAATCATATATATTTATTATATATGTATAAATAGGATTTGGCATGAAATAACTTAGAATGGTTAATATGCCATCAAACCAAACCAAACCAAATCATATATATCTATTATATGTGTATAAATAGGATTTGGCATTAAATAACCTCCACTGGTTGATATGCCATAAACCTCAACCAAACCATTACTATTTGATATAGTCATATTGGTATTTCTGTACTGGTTTCATCACTTTGCATAGTAGTATCATTTTATTCTTGGTATGAGCCAGGAAAATATTTCTTTAGATTTGCCTTACTGCAAGAAATTCACTTGATTGAGTGTGCTGTTAAAAACAGATTTTGTCAGAATCACAGATGAAAATGCAGTTCTTTGTTGTCTTCAAAATGTTTCAGTTAATGTACTTGAGGCCAGAAATGAAGCATGAATTCACTGAAATTATATTTGAATTAATTGCAAAGATAAGATCAAGGCACTGATAATGACCATGAATATAAACTTCACCCAGAAAGTCAAGATAACATCCTAAATAGTTTAGTCTGAATCAACTTTTTTTTTTTTTAATTGGTTGCTCTCCTGCCACTAAACAATAAACTCCTGTGTGCTATGGTAAATTCCAGACACCATCTCCCTTCAACTGATATTTTAGCCATAGTATTCCTCTAAGACATTTTCTTTTTTTAAGATAATGTTTCAATTTACAATCGAGGAGGAAAAAAAATAAATAAATAAGAGCTTGATCGATTTCTGGTGCAGATTTTTGCATACAAATACATCCCCTGCAATAGGACCTGATTTTGATTGGTTGGTTGTTTGGTTGATGTTTAATGACATATCAACCCTTATGGGTTATTAAATGCAAATCGGGTTTTTACAATATACATGTAATTTGTAAACAAATAATTTGTGGGTAACTTATTTTTTTAAATGAGTTGTTATTCATTGGTTTGCTCACAGTTAAATGGTTTTAAGTATTCCTATCTAATACTAATAAATCTGTTTAATATAATCTATTTTTTTTACTCAAAGATGAATGGTTTCAAGTATTTCGATCTAACTCAAATAATTCTATTAGCCCAGTTGGCTACAGCTGTAGAATACACAGACTGCGTCTCTGCAGCAGGGTAAGAGTTTTCCCCCTTCTATGAGTGTCCCAAACTCCATTTAATGGTAAGGCTCTAGTCCTGGAGCTTTGAGAAATGTAGAGTACCTTTTCATTGCTATCATGCCTAGTTCCACTCTGACCTGGATTGATCGTATCTGATAAGGTCCTATCTCTGGGTCAAATGGAACTATTTAATCATTTCCTTAAAACAATATAAATGTGTGCAAACAAAGTAATAATATTGACTAGAATTATCCCTGTTAAATATCAACACTGTGTGCAAATAATAAAATACCAACACTGTGCGCAAACAATAAAATATCAACACTGTGCACAAACTATAAAATATCAACCCTGTGTACAAATTATGAAAAGCAATACATAAAACTATGTAAATGTGTGCAAACAAAAGAGCTCTAACTTGTTTAAAAATAAAGTTAGTTACAAACTATTCACTTACAAATCATATATATATATATATATATATATATATATATATATATATATGAGAACTAGAAAATTAGTAGATATACTCCATTATGAATTTCTTTTACCTGTCTATTGACAGGTTCTTTAGATGGATTTGAACAGAAATTTGTTTCTTTTTTACCATTAACTCTGGTTAATATATTTCATCTTAAGTTTCAGTGGGTTATAATTGAAATACACACACACACACGCGCACACACACACACACACACACACACATATATATATATATATATATACAGGATGACCAAAAAAAACAGAACCCATATATTTTTGACTAAAATACATAAATTTAATGCTAACCTTTTCCTTTTTTCGAGATATGAAGTAGATTGCGTGCATGAAAAATTGGGACCATCGTATTCACCCACATGTCCTGGTCTACCAAGAAAAAGACTTTAGAATTATTTTGCTTTATTTTTGTAGAAGTAATAAAAACGTTTATGGGTTCTGTTTTTTGAGGGGTCACCCTGTATATATATATATATATATATGTATATACATGCATATGTGTATGTCTGTAGGTATCTGTATATATATATATATATATACAGATAAATACACACACACACACACACACACAAACACATATATATATATATATATATATATATATATATATATATATATACACACACATATATATATATATATATATATACACATATCTATATATATATATATATATATATATATATATAACAATTGTTAATAATCCTTAGGTTTGATTTTATGGCATATCAACCATTGCTGGTTATTTAATGTCAAATCCTGTTTTTACATATATTTTAATTTTTAAACACATTTTGTTGATACTCACAGTTAAATGATTAAACAATTCTTTTTCTAACTATTCAATTTAGCCTAAGTCATTTCTTTGTACAGAGTTTAAATGTCAAACAGTTCTATCTATAGATAGGACCCTATCAGGTGCTACCACTCCAGGCCAGAGTGGACCTGGGAGCGATCGTAATCAAGGGGTTGGTTATGCCATTAACCCATTGTAGGTTATTTAATACCAAATATTCTTTATAAATATATATTAAATATATATGATTTGGTTGGGTTGGGTTTTATGGCATATCAACCATTGTAGGTTATTTAATGCCAAATCCTCTTTATACACATATATTAACTATATATGATTTGGTTTGGTTGGGTTTTATGGCATATAAACCATTGTAGGGTATTTAATGCCAAATCCTCTTTTTACATATATGTTAAATATATATAATTTGGTTTGGTTGGGTTTGATGGGATATAAACTATTGTAGGTTATTTAATGCCAAATCCTGTTTATGTATATATGATTTGTAATTAATATTAAACAGAATTATTTGTGTTAAATAGCAATACTTGAAGCCATTTAACTGTGTGCAAACAAATGATTAATATTAAATTGAATTATTAGAGTTTGAATAGAATACATGAAAACTTCCAACTGTGTGCAAACAATTCATTCATATTAAATTGAATTATTAGAGTTTGAATAGAATACATGAAAACTTCCAACTGTGTGCAAACAATTCATTCATATTAAATTGAATTATTAGTGTTGGATAACAATACTTGAAACCATTTAACCGGGCGAAAATAAATAGATATGAAATAGAATCATTAGTGTCAGATAGGAATACTTGAAACCATTTAACTGTGTTTAAATAACATTTAACTTAGAAATGTTACCTACAAACTAATCACATACAAATCATATATATATATATTTTTATGGAAGATACGTAAAAAATAAGTATGTATTCCAATGTAAGATTTTTTCTTGAAATCTACATGAAATTCATTTTCCTGTGTGATTAGAGGGCTTAATATGGGTAATATATATGTACTAGCACCCTTCCCTACACCTCGGTGTAGTAGCTATTGAAAATAGAGCCTTCAGGTCACCCTCGACTACAGTCGCCAACTTTATATGTGCATATCTGAGTATATATATATATCATCATCATCATATCGTGCTGGCAGTACGGATATCCCTGACCCTCTCTCGCCACTCCTCCCTATCGTTCATCGCCCTAGGTAGGTCTTCAGGACAACAACCTGTATCCTCACATAGCTGCTGAATGTACGTTCGAGCTGGTAGTCCTGCTTTTGCGCGGCCATGTGTGGGGATCCATAAGAGTACATCTCTTATGAGTTCATCTCTGCTTCTCCAGCAGTGTCCTGCATGTCTGGTTCGTCTAACTTGAATAGTTTTCGTGATAGGGGGCAGGTGGCCGTACAGTTGGTGTCTTGTGGGGTGTTGCTGCCAGGACTTGTTCAGGATTGCACGCAGCATTCTTGTGTAATTGCCATCTAGTTTCTTCTCCAGCCGTTTTGTTAGCGTCCATGTAGTGCATCCATATAGCAGTATCGATGTGACCGCTGCCTGGAAGAAACTGCGTTTCATTTTATCGGTTAGGTCTGATTTCCATCTAATCGATAGCCTATTGATAGCTGTCCATGCTTTCGTTAACCTCGTTTCGATGTCCTTTTCGGTTGATTCGACGCTGCTTCCTAGGTACGTGAATTTGTCTACTAGTTTAAGTGGGGTTCCTTCTAGAGTGGAGATGTCCCCCGTTTGGTTATAGCACATATATTCTGTTTTGTGTGCATTAACATGGAGGCCTATGCTTGCTGCTGCTCGTTCCAAACTATGCAGAAGTGTTTCGGCTTGGTCAGGTGTATTTGCCAGTATCGCTATGTCATCGGCGTAGTCGGCGTCGGTAATTGTTGTTGCGGGGTATCTTCTGCTTCTTTTCTTCGTCAGTTCGAAGCCATTCTCTTTGATTTTGTCAATCGATGTTCTAAGTACGTAGTCTAGACAAATGATAAAGATGTACGGGGCCCTCGGGCAGGATATAACACAAGGTCAATTTTTTAAGAGGAGTTTAACAGGTTTGAATTTAGAGTTTTCCTTCTAGACTAGTTGCCTCACCAAGGCTGAAGAACCCAGTCAGCCCTACTATTTACCCATAGCTGGAGGGAGAATAACTGGATTCATACCTTTCCCAAGGGTATTAGTGCTATGTGAAATGCCATAATTCTCGTCCAGGATTTGAACTCGTATCGCTGTGTCCATTTCCTACGACGATAACCATACGCCACGGGCACCTCCTAAATATATATAATATATATGTGTATATGTGTGTATATGTATATTTATATGAGCATACATATATAGTTGTCCATAGTCAAGCACAACTCGAGGGTTCCCTTTTCAGTTGCTACTACTCCGAGGTGTCATGGAGGGCACTACTCTTTTCCCTGAATTGCTTCACTTTACCCTTGAAACATACCATTGCTGAGTGTTAAGCAAGGTGGCATCCAGTACCATTTTTTTGAGTCTTTGGTATGACTCGACCTGGTATTGAACCCCGGTCTACCAGGCCATTGGCGAACACATATGTATTTACATGAGTATATATATATATATATATATATTTAGTATTACTAGGTCCAGTTAAACTGGAATTGGGAGTAATTCCATCAAGATAAAAAAAAAACATTCAACAGTGAACATTTAAATTTTCCTGGTAAAGATCTCAATGTAACTGACATTACAGAGCAATAATTTCTTTAAGAAAAAACAAAAACTGGTCACATTAGGATTATAAATTTATTTCCATCCTGTTATGGGTTTTTGATATAAATCAACAACACCACCTCCCACCCTTCTTTCCTGTGTCTATTCTGAATTATTTTATCCATCACATCTGAAGAAGTCCTGTTATTTTTGGTGTTTTTGATTTATATCAAAACCCATAACAGGATGGAAATAAATTTATAATCATAATGTGACTGGTTTTTGTTTATTCTTAAAGAATATATATATATATATACTTTTCTGAAATGAATAGGTTCAAAAATGATTTCAAATTTTGTATTTGAGTTTTTATTTTTTGATATTCTTGTAATTTAGACTTAGTGTCTTCTTCTGGAGATTTGAAATGGTTAATTGTCCATTGTCATAGCAAAAAAGCTTTCGGATATTCCACTCCAAATTATTCAATCATATCGAAGCAGTAACTTTCATAAATTAGAGTCAACGACAGATATTTCTGCTAGCATATATATATATATATATATATATGCCCGCCTATTGGCATAATGGCCTGGGAGAGAACAGAGTAATGCTCTACCCTATATCTTCAGTGTAGTAGCTATTGAAAAGTGAGCCTTTGTATTATCCTCAACTATGGTTGGCCAACTTACATATGATGATAATAATATGAATATTTAAAGCCGTTCTACTACTTGTAAATTATTTGTATCAAGAGTTGTTATTTGATTTGTTGACTTGAAAACATAATTGCATATGAATTATTTCTATTAGATAGGATTGCTCAGTCAACTGTGGCTGTAGAATACACTGACTGCACCTCTGCAGAGAGGGTAAGCCCCCCCAATGAGTGTCCTGGTTATGATACTAAACAATCTGATGGTGAGGTTCCAGTGATGCTGGGGCTTTGGGGAATGCAGAGCACTCCTTCATTGCCATTGCTCCCAGGTCCACTCTGGCCCTGAATGGTAGCACCTGATAAGGGCCCAATCTATGGGTTAAATAGAACTGCATACTTAACTGAATTGTTTGAATTAGAACTGTTCGACTAAACTGAATAGCTTGAAATAGAAATGTTTTTGACAATTAAACCCTCTGTGCATTTAAACTGCGTGCTTATGCTAAACTGAATTGTTGGAAATGGAACTATTTTTGACATTGAAACTGTACTTACACTAAACTGAATTGTTATAAATAGAACTGTTTTGACATTTAACTGTTTTTAAACAAAATCTGTACTTATACTAAACTGAATTAGAACTGTTTAAATAAACTGGAAATTTTTTTGACAATTAAACTGTGTACTCATGCTAAACTGAATAGTTTAAAATAGAACTGATAATTTGCATAAAAATGGATTTGGCGTTAAATAGCCTACAAAGGTTGATACGTCATAAAACCCAACCAACCAACTATTAGATAGGAAAACTCAATGTCATATGACTGTGTATGAATTATTTGTATTAGATAGGAATACTTGATACCATAAAACTATATATGATTTATTTCAATTTGATAGGAATACTTGATGTCTTATGACTGTGTTTGTATCAGATACAAATACTTAATACCATATAACTGTATGCAATCTGATGATTTTATCAAGAAAAAAGGTGCTATGGAACATTGAAAATATTGTCCTTATTGCGATCAAGTTTCTGTATTAACTAATGCAAAACATTTGCTATGCCGTTAAATAAATCCTGATGATTAAAATCATTTGTGAACAATTCTAGCTTCAAGTAACTATCCTTAATACAAATAATTTACAGTTATATAATTTCAAGTAACTAATAATAATAATCCTTAGTAAACAATTCTAGCTTCAAGTAACTATCCTTAATACAAATAATTTACAGTTCTATGATTTCAAGTAACTAATAATAATAATAATCCCTAGTAAACAATTCAAGCTTCAAGTAACTATCCTTAATACAAATAATTTACAGTTCTATGATTTCAAGTAACCAATAATAATAATCCTTAGTAAACAATTCTAGCTTCAAGTAACTATCCTTAATACAAATAATTTACAGTTCTATGATTTCAAGTAACTAATAATAATAATAATCCTTAGTAAACAATTCTAGCTTCAAGTAACTATTCTTAATACAAATAGTTTACAGTTCTATGATTTCAAGTAACTAATAATAATAATAATCCTTAGTAAACAATTCTAGCTTCAAGTAACTATCCTTAATACAAATAATTTACAGTTATATAATTTCAAGTAACTAATAATAATAATAATCCTTAGTAAACAATTCTAGCTTCAAGTAACAATCCTTAATACAAATAATTTACAGTTCTATGATTTCAAGTAGCTAATAATAATAATAATCCTTAGTAAACAATTCTAGCTTCAAGTAACTATTCTTAATACAAATAATTTACAGTTATATGATTTCAAGTAACTAATAATAATAATAATCCTTAGTAAACAATTCTAGCTTCAAGTAACTATCCTTAATACAAATAATTTACAGTTCTATGATTTCAAGTAACTAATAATAATAATCCTTAGTAAACAATTCTAGCTTCAAGTAACTTTTCTTAATACAAATAATTTACAGTTCTATGATTTCAAGTAACTAATAATAATAATCCTTAGTAAACAATTCTAGCTCCAAGTAACTATTCTTTATACAAATTATTTACAATTCTATGGTATGAAGTATTCCTATCTAATACAAATAATTTACAGTTATATGGTATCAAGAATACTTATCTAATTCTTATAATTTTCAAACAAATCTATTTGATCTAAAGATGGGACTTTAGCAATTGCTACCAATCTGGACCGAGTGGACCTGGCAGTAATGGTAATAAAAGGGTATTCCACACTTCCCTCAACTCCAGCATATCAATCTCTTATGAGTTATTTGATGATAACATACTTCCAGATCTCCAGAAATTGAGAGTCAGTAGCAAATGCAGTTAAGTGGCATACCTAGAAAATACCATTTTGTGGGGAATTGGGGGTTACTCTCCTGAAGGATTTGAATTAGCATGTCATAGTTCTGTTCATTTAATTGAGATTTCCAATCATTAAGAAAATGTCGTTCAGTATGAATATAATATAATAAATCATAATGAATAAATTTTGGGCATTAAATAATCTATTGATATCCCATTTAACAAATACAAAAAAATAAAACGTTTACGGTTATTTGTCATGGCATAGAGGCTAATGTGGTAGACTGTGAGTTCAGGGTAAACAAGTTTAAACTCTAATCTCAACTGCCTCTAGAGATGAGGTTCCAGTTCATCCAATTTAGCCTTCTAGTGCACTTAGTAAATCTTTTTTAAATACAAATGCAGACTGACCCTTCCCACTTGAAAATGCTTTGTTCGGCACTTAGTAAATCTTCGTAAATACAAATGCAGGCTGACCCTTCCCACTTGAAAATGCCTTGTTGTGCACTTAATAAATCTTCGTAAATATCACGTCTGTATTTATTTTCTTGTTTTGTGGCCACTCATCTTGAACTCTGTGCCATGCACACTGTTATCAGTGTTTTTGTTTTTTATTGTTTTGTTTTTTAAATATCTTTTTTATTTTATATTCACATCTCTCTCACTCTCCTTCTTTTTTCTGTTGACGTCACTTGTTACAGCAAGAGATAAACTTGACTCAAGATTAGGGCCAAGGGGCCCAGGCTAAAAACACTGGAATTATTTGTATCCTGCTGCTATTTGGAGATAAAACTCTTGAAGGACAGTGAGTGTAATGTAAGAGGGTGGGGATGTGGCTGGGAGATGGAGAAGTGTATCTATGGTGACTGAATGGGAGAGGATCGGTATTTTACTTAATGGCCAAAATGGTTATTTTCCTACCAATGACTGTGAGCAGTACTTAGTTGAGTTCAGAAAAATATGATTATTTCAAGCACAATTGTCACAAAGGCCCTCCCCACTTGAAAAACTGGAGCTACACTATATTCACTCTTTGTTATAGCATACCTTGCTAAGTTTAGTATTTACTATCCCTGTTTTTTGTTTATTTTTGTTGCTTTAAAAAAAAAAAGAAGCTTAATGGCAACTACACCAGAATGCTGCAAGCAATATTGACCAAGTCCTGGTGGTTGCACTCCACAAAGCAGCAGCTGAATGGCCACTTAGCACTCATCACGAAAACTATCAAAGTTAGACAAACCAGACATGCGGGACACTGCTGAAGTAGTAGGGACGAACTCATAAGTGACGTACTCCTGTGGACCCCTTCACATGGACAGGCAAAGGCAGGATGACCAGCTAGTGCCTAGATACAACAGCTCTGCACCGATACAGGATGTAACCTTGAAGAGCTACCGGAAGTGATGGACAATAGAGAAGGGTGGCAAGAGAGGGTCAGAGAGATCTGTGCTGATGGCGCAACATCATGATGATGATGATCCCTGTTTATATTTTCTTTTCTAGACAATGCCCCATGGAAAGGCATGAACTAAGGTTAGTAAGATATGCTGCCTTAGGTGGTGTATATATATATATATATATATATATTAAACTTACAAAATGACCAAATTTATTCATGTTAAAAAATAAAAATGAACAACTAACCAGTTTCAGTCCTACCTGGTCACAGTTAAACTAGGACGATGATTAAGAAACGAAGTGAGGAAACAGACTCTGTAATGTTAGAAAATATTAAATAGAATTATTACGCTAGATAGCAATCCTGAAAGCCTTTCAAACAGTGTGCAAATAAATGATTAATATTAAATAGAATTATTAGTGTAAGATAGAAATACTTGAAACCATTTAAACTGTGTGCAAATAAATGATTAATATTAAAGAGAATTATTAGTGTAAGATAGAAATACTTGAAACCATTTAAACTGTGTGCAAATAAATGATTAATATTAAATAGAATTATTAGTGTAAGATAGAAATACTTGAAAGCCTTTCAAACAGTGTGCAAATAAATGATTAATAGTAAATAGAATTATTAGTGTAAGATAGAAATACTTGAAACCATTTAAACTGTGTGCAAATAAATGATTAATATTAAATATAATTATTAGTGTAAGATAGAAATACTTGAAACCATTTAAACTGTGTGCAAATAAATGATTAATATTAAATATAATTATTAGTGTAAGATAGAAATACTTGAAACCATTTAAACTGTGTGCAAATAAATGATTAATATTAAATAGAATTATTAGTGTTAGATAGAAATACTTGAAACCATTTAAACTGTGTGGAAAGAAATGATTAATATTAAATAGAATTATTAGTGTAAGATAGAAATACTTGAAACCATTTAAACTGTGTGCAAATAAATAATTAATATTAAAGAGAATTATTAGTGTTAGATAGAAATACTTGAAACCATTTAAACTGTGTGCAAATAAATGATTAATATTAAATAGAATTATTAGTGTAAGATAGAAATACTTGAAACCATTTAAACTGTGTGCAAATAAATGATTAATATTAAATAGAATTATTAGTGTAAGATAGAAATACTTGAAACCATTTAAACTGTGTGCAAATAAATGATTAATATTAAATAGAATTATTTGTGTTAGATAGCAATCCTTGAAACTATTTAACTGTGTGCAAACAAATGATTAATGTTAAATAGAATTATTAGTGTTAGATAGCAATCCTTGAAACCATTTAACTGTGTGCAAATAAATGATTAATATCAAATAGAATTATTTGTGTTAGATAGCAATACTTGAAACTATCAAACTGTGTGCAAATGAATGAATAATGTTGAATAGAATTATATGTGTCAGATGGCAGTACTTGAATCGATTTACAGTGTCAACATTGGGGGAATGTGGAGAAACCCTTCATTTCTACCACCCTCTGACTTGAAGTGGTGGTACCTGTTAGGGTCACATTTTTGGCTCGAATAGAATTGTTCAATCTTTTACAAGGGATTATTTTTAATATTAAATAGAAGTATTAGTGTTAGATAGCAATACTTGAAACCATTTAACTGTGTGCAAACAAATGATTAATATTGAGTAGAATTATTAGTGTTTGATAGGAATACTTGAAACCATTTAACTGTGTGCAAACAATTGATTAATATTAAATAAAATTTTTAGTGTTAGATTGCAATACTTGAAACCATTTAACTGTGTGCAAATAAATGATTAATATTGAATAGAATTAATGTAAAAAATGGTTCCATTTCAAACAATTCAGTTTAGCATAAGTACGCAGTTTAAATGTAAGTACAGTTTAATTGTCAAAAACATTTCTATTTCAAGATAATCATTTTAGTCAAAAAGTTCTAATTCAAACACAAACAAATGATTAATATCAAATAGAATTATTAGCGTTAGATAGGAATACTTGAAACCATTTAATTGTATGCAAACAAATGATTAATATTAAATAGAATTATTAGTGTTTGATTGGAATACTTGAAGCCATTTAACTGTGTGCAGACAAATGATTTTTACTCTGTATCAATTCTTTTTTAGTCATTTAATGCCGAATAATATTTAAAAAAATTTACTTTAGTATAAGTATAGTTTTTGTTTAAAACAGTTTGATAATCAAAACAGTTCTATTTCAAAGAATTCAGTTTAGCAAAAGTACACAGTTTAGTTCTATTTAAAAGCAGTTCTATTTCAAATAATTCAGCTCAGCATAAGTATGCAGCTTCAATGTCAAAAACTGTTCTATTTCAAGCAATTCAATTTAGGACAAGTACTCGGTTTAGTTCTATTTCATCCATAGATCAGACCCTTATCAGGTGCTACCACTCCAAGCCGGAGTGGACTTGGAAGCTATGGCAAAGAAAGGGTACTCCACATTCCTCACAGCTCTAGCATCACTGGAACCTCACCATCAGATTGTTTAGTGTTAAATCCAAGATACTCATTGTGGGTGGGTGGGGGTTGTGCTTAACCCCTCAACAGAGATTCAATCGGTGTAGTCTATACCTCCAGCTGACTTAGCAAACCTGATAAAGAAAATAACTAATTGAGCAGACAATTTGTTTTTGCTCTATTTGTCTGGGAGTTTACAATGATTTGAAATATAAATAATTAGGCTTTATCAAAATAGCAGAAAATTCTATTTCTAATAGTTCTCCTGAATGTTCCATAAACGTCATAATTATTATTATTGTTTTTTATCCCAACCCTCTCAATCAATACACCCTTCATTATTATTTTATTGCTAGTTTGATTCCATCTTATTATTGTTGCTTTTTATACCAACCCTCTCGATCAATACATCCTTCATTATTATTTCATTGCTAGTTTGATTCCATCTTATTATTATTGCTTTTTATCCCAACCCTCTCGATCAATACACTCTTTATTATTATTTTATTGCTAGTTTTATTCAATCTTATTATTATTGCTTTTTATTCAACCCTCTGAATTAACACATAGTAATTAAAGCAAGAAAACAGTATAATTAACAAAATTAAAAAAGAAGTTAATTGAAAGATTTAACTTAGAACTACAATTTAATCTTTATTAAAAACAATAACATTTTTACAAAAAAAGTTATATTGCAACTAAGTATGAAGTGTTTAGATGTTTAAAATGATTGTGAAGATACATTAATTCATTGGCTTTAAAACATTGATATTGCAACTAAGTATAAAGTGTTTAGATGTTTAAAATTATTGTGAAGATACATTAATTCATTGGCTTTAAAACATTGATATTGCAACTAGGTATAAAGTGTTTAGTAGTATTCCCAACAGCTTTTAAAAAGAAAGTATTTGAATGACTTTGTTTACTTTCACATTTGGTTTATTGGCCTCCATTCAAAAACTGTGTAATGGCTTTTTGCCAATTACGTCCATAGGCAGTGGAAACCTTTTTTCAATTATTGTCATTATGAAGCAATGATAGTGAAGATGTATTTTTCTACTGTGTATATTTGGAGATTGTAATTGTTCGACTGAGTTTGGCATAAAATACCCCAACACGGTTTGACATGCCAAGAAACTTCCAACTAACTATAAGAATGAATGTCATGTTCGAATTGGCGTGTTTTGTCTGAAGTTTGGTATTGTCAGAATGCAAGTTCTTTTTTATCTTTATTAGCAAAATATGACTTGTCCGATCATCTGGGGGTGTAAAATACACCTACTTCTCTGCAGAGGGATAAGACTCCCCCACCAATGAGAGTCCTGGATATGACACTAAACAATCTGATGGTGAGGTTCCAGTGATACGGTAGCTTTGGGGAATGTGGAGTACCCCTTCATTGCCATCGCTTCCAGGTCCACTCTGACCCGGAGTAGTAGCACCTGATACAGGCCTATCTATGGGTCAAATAGAACTAAACTGTGTACTTATACTAAACTGAGTGTTCTCCAATGATCTGGGAGACCTGGGTTCAATCCCAGGTCGCATCATACCAAAGACTTTAAAAATGGTACTTGATACCCCCTTGCTTAACACTCAGCAATATAAGGTTCGTATCAAGGGTAACGTGGAATAATCCATGGAAAGGAGTAGCGTCCTCCCCTATGCCTCGGTGTAGTAGCTATTGAAAAGGGAGCCTTCTGGTCGCCATCGACTACAGTCGCCCACTAACTAATTTGTTTAAAAAATGGATTTGCCATAAAATAACCTACAAAGTTTGATCTGCCATGAAACACAAACAAGCAAACAAACAATGACATTAACTATGCCTGTCATCTCCCCCCACCCACAATTTTTGCTGTACTAATTTAGTTCCTTGATAATTTCTTGTTTTTTTTTCTTTTCTTCAAAACATATGCTGAAAGGCGGATATATAAGACCATGGATGAGATTAAGGTGAATATAAGGCAGTTCATGGCAAATTACAAAAAAGAAATGTGCAGACTGTCATACAAAGTGGGAGAGTTGCTGGGATATATATGTGAGATTCCATTGAGAGTACTATGAAAGAAACTTAGACACCATTGTACAAGGGAGGCCTTACATATATATATATATATATATATATATATATATCAATTGGTTGGATCCTTTTTCAGACACAAAGAGTGTAGCTGTGGATGAAATAGAGGAAGCAGCTGATGGTAATCCCAAAAGAGTTTCTAGTTGGAAAAGTGGACAAGTTGCTGGGATATGTGAGGTCCTCAGGAGACTTCTTTGAAACAAACTAAGGCCCCATCGCCCTATGGAGGCTTCCTTCTTTCTTCTTTTTTTCTTTCTATGAAATGGTTGAAATCTTTTAGGATAGACCTTGCATATAGGAGAGAGTTTTAGAGAGTCAGTGAAATAAAGGTAGAAGCTGATGGCAATCCCAAAGAGTATTTCTGTTGTGAAAAGTAGAAGAGATATTAGAATATGTATGTGAGGGCCCAAGAGGTATACATTGAAGGGAACTAAGACCCTATTGCCCTAGGGAGGCTTCTTTTCTTTTTTTTTTATTAATATTAAACAGTTGGGTTCTTTTTTTAAAATAAGCTTATTTATAGGGGGAAAACTTTCAGTCTCTTGGCGAAGTAAAAGAGGAAGCTAATGGAGAACCGAAAATTGCATTTTGAAGACTGTTGTGAAAAGTAGAAAAGATTCTGAATTGTGTGTGGAACCATGGAGTGTATGTATCTTCCCAACCCCTCTACCATGAACAGGATGCGAAACAAGATTGATTTTATTAAATCAGGGTGAAAATGTTTTATTTTTAGAGTTCTCCTTCTCCTAGACTGGTTGCCTAACTAAGGCTAGAGAACTCAGTCTACTCTTCTATTCACTCATTGCTGAAGGGAGAACAGATGGATTCATGCCTTTCTCAAGGGCATTAGTGAGAAATGAAACCCAAACAACCTTTTTCAGGAATTGTACTTGGGTCACCAATTACCCAGAGAGAAAGGTTGGTTGGGTGGGTGGGTTTAATGGCACCTCAACCCTTGTTGGTTATTTAAAGCCAAATCCTGTTTATACACACAGATATATTAGATATATAATGCATTCAATAAGATTCCAGACTTTTTTTGTGCAGGGATTTAAGATTGTCATAGATTCTTGAAATTTCACTATGTTATTGCTATACATCTTATGAGATGACTGACCAATTTTTATGATTTCAGCTTCAAATGAACAGCTACAGTAGCAATTTGAATACACCCTACTAAAGCCTGATTGTCACTGCTGGTGAATTTCAAAAATGCAATCCGGACGTGAGGACACTTTAGAAGAACGATATGCAATAAGATTCTGTTTTAAACTTGGAAAAAATGATGCCACAGAAACGTACGGAATGCTTCAGACTGCTTTTAGAGCATCTTGCATGAATCGAGCATCAGTTTTTGAGTGGCATAAGAGATTCAAGGAAGGCAGGGAGTCTGTTAGGAATAATGAAAGATGTGGGAGGAGTAAGGAAGTCAATAGACCAGAGTTGATTGAACAAAGGGTTAGGGTTAGGGTTACTATGTTGAGGTTTTAAGGGAGTTCAGGAAGGGATTCCTAGGGAAGAGGCCAGCACTCTTCAAATCAGGTCAGTGGCATTTCCACGAGGACAATACATCAGTTCACAACTCCATCCTTGTCACAGACTATTTGACCAAGATGGGCATCAAGACAGTTTGTCACCCTCCCTATAGTCCAAACCTTGCTCCCTGTGACTTTTAGTTATTCCCTAAGACGAAGGTAATTGACATGCTCACACAAGAGGACTTCCATGGGGCCTTGCAGAAGTTGTTGGAACAGTAAAACAAGTGTATTGCAGCCGGAGGAGATTACTTTGAAGGGGACTAGAGTTTCATGTGTGTACTATCAATAAAAGTGCCCATACAAAAAAAGTCTGGAAACTTATTTAATGATCCTCATATATATTATTTGTAAAGGTTGGTTGGTTGTATTTTATGGCATATCAATCATTGTAGGTTATTTAATGCCAAATCCTCTTTATGCATATATATTAGATATATATGATTTGGTTTGGTTGGGTTTTATAGCATATCAACCATTGTAGGTTATTTAATACTAAATCCTCTTTATACATATATATTAAATATATATGATTTGGTTTGGTTGGGTTTTATGGCATATCAACCATTGTAGGTTATTTAATGCCAAATCCTCTTTATGCATATATATTAAATATCTATGATTTGGTTTGGTTGTATTTTATGGCATATCAATCATTGTAGGTTATTTAATGCCAAATCCTCTTTATGCATATATATTAGATATATATGATTTGGTTTGGTTGGGTTTTATAGCATATCAACCATTGTAGGTTATTTAATACTAAATCCTCTTTATACATATATATTAAATATATATGATTTGGTTTGGTTGGGTTTTATGGCATATCAACCATTGTAGGTTATTTAATGCCAAATCCTCTTTATGCATATATATTAAATATATATAATTTTTAAACGTTGGTTGGTTGGGTTTAGTGGTATCTCAACCCTTGTAGGTTGTAAATAACCGATTTATTCATATCCTGAATATATTTGATTTGTTAACAAATTGTCTGTAGATAACATTTTTTGATAAGCTCAAGTTTATTTGTTTGCACACAGTTAAATGGTTTCAAATATTGCTATCCAGTATGAAGAATTCTATTGAGTTATAATCATTTGTTTGTACACACTTAGATGGCTTTAAGTATTGCTATTAAACAGAAATAGTTTTATTTGCACACAGTTAAATTGTTTCAAGTATTTTTATATAACATTAACAATTCTATTTCACACCAGCCCTTTGTTTGCACACAGTTATATGATTTGACAGTTCTATTTGACCCATAGATAGAACCCTATCTGGTTCTACCACTCTGGGTGAAAGTGAACCTGAGAGTGATGGTAATGAGGAAGTACTTTACATTCCCCAGAGCTCCAGATAGTTTAATGTCATATGGAGAGAGCGTTTCCTCTCTGCAGAGATGCAGTTGGTGTATTCTATGGTTCCAGGCAACTGGGCCCAAGACAGTAAGTTCGCACTGTTTGACAGACACCTTTTTATACTGAAGTGGTAGGGAGAGTTAGACAGAGTTTAAGAAATCCCTTCTAAAAACTATCCTGAGTCCACATATTCTTTAAAATCTTTCCAAGCATGAGTCTAACAATCCCTAGAAGTTTGACTGAAATTGGGTAAAAAATTGTGGATCCTCAGAGGTACAGACAAATGGTCATTTGATGTATTGTAAAAGTAAAGTTGGCGACCATGATTGAGGGTGACCCAAAGGCTCCCTTTTCATTAGCTACTACACCTCAGTGTAGTAGCTACTACTCTCAATCCTGACCCTATAATGCTGAGTATCAAGCAAGGAGGCACCAAGTACTCTTTTTTGAGTCTTTAGTATGACTTGACCTGGGATTGAACCCTGGTCTTCTGGGCCATTGGCGAGCACTCTGCCCAATAGCCCAATAAGCTAGTAACTGATGTATTGTACTAGATACTAACTCTATTTGCTACCTGTATGTACTTTTAAATGTTACATTAAAATGAGAATTCTTCCAAGCTGTAGCCATATTAGTACTGCTGTATGGTTGCCTGACTTGCACTTTTAAATTTAAATGAGAAATAGCAACTGTATGGCTACTTACCTCCCATCTCACAAACCATCCATAAAAGACGAGCGAGACATGCGGTAAGGACGAATTTATAAGCAATGTTCTCCTGTGGACTACTACACCTGGACACACCAGTGTTGGCCGACAAATAGAAAAACTTCGGATGATTGTCCCATAATAGACTATAATCATTACACGACTGGCAAAGGTTTGTAAATTGGAGACGACTTTGGTACCATTGCTCTATATATGCCATCCTTTCTTTTATTTATTTATTTATTTTGTTGCCTGTATACTTTCCAAACAGGCCACAAGTTGTTTTTATTTTGTATAAGCTTCGCTTCTTGTGGTGTGATGGTTAACGAGCTATGGCAAAACTTCCTACCCAATTTCCTTCAACCTGTCTCACCCACAAAATTCCTGCCCTCCCTAACAGCTTTCGAAAAAGTATTTGAAACAATTCGTCTACTTTCACATTTAGTTTATTGGCTGCAACTCAAAAAATTGTTTTATGGCTTTTTGCCTACTGTGTCAGTAGGCAGTGGAAACCTACTGTCAATTATTGCCATGATGAAGCAATCTATTTTGATGTTTTGGTTTTGGTAACTTTCGGATTTTATTTCCTTTCGTTAATTTAACTAGCAGTACTTACCCATAATACATTTAACTTGTGGGATGGTCATTATTAAAAATAAAGTACGTAGAGTTGCTTTTATTAAACTTTTAGGATTATTATTCGTATTTAAAAGAGTCAAACTGGCAGTGATTACTCATATTATATACGGGTTTTGAGATGGTCATTATTAAAGATAAAGGACAGAGAGTCTCTTTTATTAAAGTTTAGGATAATTGTTTGCAAGCTGGACATAGCCATATTATATACGCTTTGTAAGATGGTCATTATTTGTGGAGGTGCCCGTGGTGTAATGGTTAAGGAGTTGCCCGTGGTGTAATGGTTATCGTCGCAGGAAATGGACACGGTGACACGAGTTCAAATCCTGAACGAGACTGATTGCATTTCACATAGCACTCATACCCTTGGAAAAGGTATGAATCCAATTATGCTCCCTCTAGCTATGGGTAAATTGTAGGGCAGACTAGGTTCTTCAGCCTTGGTGAGGCAACTAGTCTAGTAGAAGGAAAACTCTGAATTCAAACCTGTTAAACTCCGCTTAAAAAATGACCTCGTGTCATATCCTGCCCGAGCGGAGGGGTTGGGTAAATATGGTAAGATGGTCATTATTAATGGGTCAAGAGTCGTTTTTATTAAAGTTTTGAATAATTATGCGCAAGCAGTTCTCACCTATATTGCATACAGGTTGTAAGATGGTTATTATTCAAGTAGAGTCACTTTTATTTATGTTTAGGATAATTATATTTAAAGGAGTCAAACTGGCAGTACTTCCCCTTATTATATACAGGACTGGTTGTAAGATGGTCATTATTAAAAATAAAGGATGTAGAGTCACTAAAGGTTTTGAACAAAACTAGGAGATCTAATGGGAATGGAGAGATTTGCCGCTCCCCATTTTTGTTTTATTGTCATCTTTGTAGAAGAAGGGTTTTCGCCTGATGCCCAACGTTTGCTGACTCACTCTCTTGGTATTCTTTACGAGAATCAGATAGTTTTCTTCCTATCTATATGCATTTTGACAGTCTCTGTTGGATTAAGAGAGATACCTTTTCATCGCAACTGTCAACCGGTTTTAAAAATAGATAAAACGAAAATAGGAAACGTAATTTTTGGAAAAAAATACGTTTCTATTTTAAAAAATAAACGTTTAATTCAACCACTCCAAGTCTGGAAAATAATTAAAGTTTATTCAGAATATTAATGTTGAGTGAGGGTATCTGAGTTCTGTGAACTGAATTACCATGACCAGAAAATCTGGCGAAAACTTACACTTGCCCAGTCAACTGGGGCTGTAGAATACACCGACTGCTTCTCTGCAGAGAGGTAAGACCCCCCATAACGAGTTTCCTGGATATGACACTAAACAGTCTGATGGTGAGGTTCAAGCAGTGCTTTGGGGTACGCGGAGTACCCTTTCATTGCCATTGCTCCCAGGTCCACTCTGGCCCAGAGTGGTAGCACCTGATAGGGCCCTATCTATGGGTTAAATAGAACTAACAGCATACTTATGCTAAACTGAATTGTTTGAGTAAACTGAATAGCTTGAAATAGAAATGTTTTTGACAATTAAACCGTACTTACATTTAAACTGCGTGCTTATGCTTAACTGAATTATTTCAAATAGAACTGCCTTTCGACATTAAAACTGTATTTACACTTAACTGAATTGTTACATATAACTGCTTGAATGGTTTGAAATACAAATGTTTTGACAATCAAACTGTGTACTTATGCTAAAGTGAATTGTTTTAAATAGAACTGATTATTTACATAAAAATGGATTTGGCGTTAAATAACCTACAAAGGTTGATATGCCATAAAACCCAACAAACAAAACTGAACACCTGCACGTGACATACGGAAATACTGGACAGCTGTTTCGACCTTTTTAGGTCTCATCAGCTGTGTATACCCTGATCTCCCCCTCTGGAGATCGAACCAGCGACCACAGAATGCAGAGCCGAAACTCTACCACTGAGCCATCACTTCACATCGCACACAAGTGATGCCAAATCAACTAGTCATGGTAATTTCGCGGCCAGTTAACCTGAATTTTAAAAAAATGTACATTTATATATGAGTTCTGTCGAACTCAAGTGCTCCATCTACAATAGGTATCACCGTCACCCTCGTGTTCCTCAGCTTTTTTTTCTTTTTTAGCTCTCTGGCAAGATCTAGATATTTGTCTATATTTTTGTTTTCTTTCATGTTTACTCAATGATCCGCGGAAACCGTAAAATTCACGTAATGGTTGGTTGGTTGGTTGGATTTAATGGCATATCAACCTCTATAGGTTGCCTTTTTACACACATATATATATATGATTTGTAAATGCAAATGTTTAGGTTGGTGATGGTTGGGTTTTATGGCAAATTGACCTCTTAATGGTCATTGAGTGTTAAATTCTGATATGTATGTGTGTGTGTGTGTGTATATATATATATATATATATAAATGTCAAAGCTTTTTGTTTGTATAAACTTGATGATCGAAGGTATTTGTAACTTAGTCAATATCTTTAGTAGGAGGCCAATTGTTTTTTAAGAAGTTGATTATTTTTTGAGAGAAATTTTTAAAATAGTTCCTTCATGCTGTTCACCATATAAAACTTTTTCTTGGTGTGGTAATGATAAATTCTTTTTTTTTTTTTTTTTTTTTTTTACTTATTAATAAACACTGTCTTGCTTTCTGACTGCGATTGGGGGATCCGTTTGTATCTCAAAGCCCCAAACAATTTTTTGCCTCATTTTCTACGACAGATTCTGGTTTATGCATATACTGTTTGTTAGGAGGCGCTCATACTGTAATGGTTATCGTTGGAACGAAATGGACGAAGTGTTCCGCGTTCAAAACCTGAACGAGACTGTCTGCATTTCACTAAGCGCCAATACCCTTGCGAAAGGTATGAATTCAATTATTCTCCTTCCAGCTATGGGTAAATAGTAGCGCAGACTGGGCTCTTTAATCTTGGCTTTGCAACCGATCTAGGAGAAGGAAAACTGAATTTAAACCTGCTTTAACAATGACCATGTGTCAAATCTTGTTCGTGTGCAGAGGTTGGGAAAATACATGTACCACGTGACAACAGGGTCAGATTTGCATCTCTTGGTTTCCTAATTTAATTTAAAACCTCTCCAGGTGAACACTAACCGTCTTTAAAAGTTTGATTGAGATTAGGCTCAAAATGGTGGAGCCTTAGATGGATTGACGAACGGACAGTCATTTATTAAATTATAAGACTGAGTGTTTATGTAGAAGAATAGATCATTAGGCCTTTTCATAGTATAATGTTAAATGCAGGACATTGCTGGAGAAGCAAGGGCAAACTCATAAGTGATGTTCTTCTAAGGACCCCTACACGGCCACTTACCTCCCATCTCACAAACCATCCAAGTAAGACGAACAAGACATGTTGGACACTGTTGGAGAAGCAAGGACGAACTCATAAGTGACGTTCTCCTATGGACCCCTACAACGGCCACTTACCTCCCATCTCAAAAAACCATTCGAGTAAGACGAACAAGACATGTGGAACACTGTTGGAGAAGCAAGCACAAACTCATAAGTGACGTTCTTCTATGGACCCCTATACATGGATGTGCCAGTGTTTGGCCGACTATGTGACGTTGCATAAATAATTATCTCAGGACGAGAGCTTATTTTATGCACATATGACGTCGGGGTCAGTCTGGCACTTGACCCTCCGCAAAATAAGTCCAAGTCAAGACTCCTATTTCGAGCATTTGGTACTGGCAAATAATGTGGGGGTTAATTTGGGGCTAGACTCATCTCCAACGCTGGCGAGGGGGTTTCCAATTCACTTTCCCATGCACCACCAAGCCCTTCGTTTTCCTACCCCCTCGGATAACAGAAAGCATGGACTTCTAGGTTAAAACAAAATATTATTCACAGTAGTAAAATTTCCAAAATTCCCTTATAACGTTTTAAAGTGAATAAGACATTTAGCGAGAATTAATGAAAGCGACACGAAGCTGAAAAAGATATGTGCACAAAAGGCGACTCGATAGATAAATAATATAACCAGTAGATTTCAACACAAGGGAGCATTTAAAATATAACAAAGCTTTGATAAGCGACAACCAAACAAATAATTATGAGATTTAAGAAACAGTTCCTTTTTCTTTTCTCCTTTCCTTTTTAACTTATCGGCTATATTAATGCCAGCGAGCAGTGTCAAACACAAGTGTCTCTCTCAACAGTCCTTTTCTTCTTTCTCCTTTTTTCTTCTTTCTTTTTTTCTTTTCTTTCTTTTACTTGAGAAAGTATCTAAGTCCACTCACTAATTTACGGTTCATGTAACAGAATCCTTTCTGTTTCTCTCTTTCTTTTTTTCTGAGTACATATAATTTCAATATTTGGGAAGGTTAGAAGGAAAAACAGTTTAAGTTGTACTTATCTTTGATAGGGCTTACTTCTCAGGTTCCTTTCTCTTACGGACGAGTGACATCCCCCCAGAATAGGCTGGGTCAGCCTTTCTGCTGACTACTGTCCAAAGATTCTGTTCCATGCTTTTTACGGGAGATTCTTTCCCGGAGCGGGCTGTGAACCGACGTCTTTATCCGTCGACTTCTGTCTTCAAACTAAAGAGTCTTTTCCAAATTTCCTCTGACGAAAAGGTATTATTTTGGCGCTAAAGGGTCTGGCCAATCATTTGGCCTCTTCTTCTTCCTCTATTTCCTCCGGTCATGCGACTAGAATGACCTACATTCCCCTTCTCTGTCCAACCGATTATTGGTCATGGAGTCCTGGTAGCTTTTGACCTTCATTCTGACTGCTTTAGCGGTCAGTCCTTGGGGCTTGTTAGTTCAAACACAGAAGGGTAAGGGAAATTGATCTTATTTTTCCTCTCTCGGTGGCATACCACGTCACAACTACAAGAACTTATTTACATCAGCTCTATGCAGACACAGGATGTTGATTGGAAGACGTGCCGAGACCGATGGATGATAGGGACGGATGGGGAGAGAGTGTCAGGAAAACCTATGTTGTCAATGCGACTTGATGATGTTCCATTAGTCAATCCTCGGATGTTCCTATCTTGGATTATTTATCTCAATCCAAGGTAGGAAGGAACTCTCTATCTCTGACTGTTCCTATCTATTTAAATCTATCTTAATACGTATATATATATATATATATGCTCCCCCTGTGAGGGGGGCAGGGGTTTGAGCCCTCTCGCGAAGAAATTACCGGTTGCTACTCGCATAATGGAAAGCTCTTCTAATGAATTGAACACTCGGTAACCATTAAATGTATATATATATATATATATATAAACAAAAGAAAAGTGATACATAAGCGTAAAAATCTCTTCGCTCCATGCTGAATTTGAAGTTGTCTCCCTTAGTCGAGGGCGACCAGGAGGCTCCCTTTTCAATTGCTACTACACCGAGGTGTAGGGGAGGGCGCTATTCCTTTCCCTGGATTGCTCCACTTTACCCTTGATACGTACCTTATATTGTTGAGAGTTAAGCAAGGAGGTATCAAGTACCATTTTTAAAGTCTTTGGTATGATGCGACCTGTGATTGAACCCAGGTCTCCCGGATCATTGGAAAACACTCTACCCACTAGGCCAATGAGCCGGTTGCAATATTAGGAAAGATTTAACTGTAAATCATGCTAAATCGAACTAATCATCTCACAGTTGTTACTTTTTCAAGTGTGAAACTTCCTTGTGTTTTCTGAATAGTAAATGCAGCTCAATTCTTTGTCTTGTTTTAGAACAGTTTTATTTATTCTAAATTGTAGTATCCAATGTGATATTTGAAACCTGAAAAAATTTCTTTAAAACCTGATGTTGATTAAAAATTAACAACTGGGTATGAAATGTTAATTCCTTTTTAAGGTGATAAATCAATGAAACTTTTGGTCTAAAACATGCTGTCTACCAATTGCTCCAGAAAACCATAGGGACTACCTTGTCCAAATTTCTTAGCTTAAACAGTTTCATTATTAGTTTTTCTTTGTTTTTGTTGCATTTTATTTCAACATTCATTTTATTTTATATTCTACAACAATTTTTAAGAAAGCTTTGATTGGTAATAAAGAAGTATATAATGGGATTTAAACTTGCATCCCTTTTTCTTGAGAGCTTATTGGATTTGGATATGGATTATTCCTTAACCAATTTGGCTATAGTGACCCTTGATCAGGAAAAGTTCTTCCCTTTTAACTTTCTACCTACTGAGTGTGTGAGTATCAAATATTACACCAACTACAGCCAGGCCAAGAACCATTTAATATATATGTATAAAGAGGATTTGACATTAAATAACCTATTCAGTTTAGTCAAACAATTCAATTTAGCAGAAGTATGCCGTTAGTTCTATTTAACCCATAGATAGGGCCCTATCAGGTGCAACCAAGCCGGGCCAGAGTGGACCTGGGAGCAATTGTAATGAAGGGGTGCTCTGCATACACCACCGCCCCAGCATCACTGTAGTCTCACCATCAGATTTTTTAGTGTCATAATCAGGACACCTCTGCAGAGTTGCAGTTGGTGTATTCTACAGCCCCAGCAGACTGGGCAAAATCCAGATTTAGTCTATCGACATAAAAGCATAACTGAAATAAGTAAAAGAACGAACACCATTGATTTTTGTTACTTTTTATTTATTTATTTTACGTATATGTATTTACCCAACCCTTCCGCCTCAAGGAGGATGTGACTTGAGGTCAATTTTAAGCTGAGTTCAGCTGGTTTGAATTCAGATTTCCTTCTCCTATACTGGTTGCCATACCAAGGTGAAAGAGCTCAGTGTGACTAACTATAAATGTCCATAGCTGGAGGGAGAATAGTCGGATTCATATTTTTCCAGTGGGTATTAGCGCCGTGTGAAATGCAGAAAGCCTCGTCCAGGATTTGAACTCGGGACACTATGTCCATTTCTTTCGACGATAGCCGTTACACCACAAGCGCCGTTGTTACATGTAAAGTTCATTCATTTTGATTTTATTTTGTGTTTTATATTTTTTTTTTCAGTAAGAAATTTGAGCAAACATTTTGCATCTCATTTCAAAGATTAAACTCAATTGATCCACCCTTATATTCATATGGGTATATATATATATATATGTATATATATATATATGTGTGTGTGTGTGTGTGTGTGTATGGGTATATGTGTGTGCGTGTGTGTATAGGTATATATATATGTATGTGTGCGTATATATATATATATCTGTGTGTGAATGGGTATATGTGTGCGTATGTGTATAGGTATATATATATATATATATATATGCGTGCGTGTGTGTGTGTGTATATATATATATATCTGTGTGTATGAGTATATGTGTGTATATGTATATGTATTTAAGTGTGCTCGTGTGTGTATATATATATATATATATGTATATGTATGTATATATTTGTATGCGTATATATATTTTTATATATGTGTGTATATATGTGCATGTGTAATATACCAGGCCATCGGCTTGATGAGTAGAGTGTTCGCTAACGGTGCGGGAGACCGGGTTTCAATCCCAGGTCGAGTCATACCAAAGACTCAAAAAATGGTACTTGATGCCGCCTTGCTTAGCACTCAAAGTAAAGTAAGGATCATGGGTAAAGTGGAGCAATCCTGAGAATGAAGTAGCGCCCTCCCCTACCCTTTCATTATTGAAAAGGGATCCTTCGGGTCACCCTCGACTAAGGTCACCAACCTTATTTTTATATATGTACTAGCTGTACCCGGCCATGCGTTGCTGTGGCTCAGTTTGTTTAAATGGGAGAAAAAAGAAAATGCATGTTTCTAATATGTTTAATTTTCCAATACTTGTGGATACACAATATTCTTGGTAGTTCCAGTTTCCGTGTAAAATTTAAGAATAAGTTTTTTGAATAAAAAGAAATTTACTTACTACTGAACCAACGAAATATGGCTTAAAGTTTATTAACGAAAGAAAACTTTTTAAGGAATGTCATTCGTTGAAGTTTAACATAAAAAGAAAAGAAAATATTTAGTAAACAATTGGTTACAACTGAACCAACGAAATATGGTTTAAGAAAGAAAACTTTTGAATGGATGTCTTTCGATGAAGTTAAACAAAAAAAAGGAATGTTGAAAAAATATAAGAAAATATTTTGTAAACAATTCGTTAGAATAAAAAAATATTACTTACTACTGAACCAACGAAATATGGTTTAAAGTTTAGTGTCTCTGTTTAAGTCAACCAAAAAAGAAAGAAAATTGATAAAGCAGAAAAAAAGTCACGTGTAAAATTCTTGGAAAACGGAAGTAATGTTTTCCAACATTATTCGGTGTTCGGCTTTTCTCGGAGAAAAACGACTTATTAAAGATATTTTTTTGATTATTGTAATATTTTTGGTTAATAAGTATATAAAAACACCACTGAATTCGAATAAAATACTCTCTGAAAATTTTAAACCAATTAGTGGTATAAAACTGGAGATTATCGGTTAGTAACAAACATTTACATTTTTATTAATATATATATATATATATATATGTGTGTGTGTGTGTGTGTGTGTGTGTGTGTGTGTGTGTGTGTGTGTGTTTGTATATGATATACATAGATGCATGTGTTTATGTATAATATATATATATGCGTATGCTTGTGTACAATATACATATATGTATGTGAGTTTGTGTGTGGTATAGATATGTGTGTGTGCGCTTATGTGTGCAAAATACATTGCGTGAGTGTATATATATATATGTGTGTGTGTGTATGTGTACGTATATATATATGTGTGTGTGTATATATATATATATACATGTATATGTATGTTTCTTTAATCCATCAATATTGGCACACCATGTCAAGAATTTTATTAGTGATATACTTAAAGAATAAAGCGATATCGGTCAAATTTGCAACTGGATAATACTTTTCTGGGGTCTGCATTTGCTCTAAATTTATTTTTTAATCCCTGAAGTTCTCAGTAAAAAGTAGGTAACTAATAAAATGCTAATCGTAACCCTTTACTCCTTTCTGAATAGAAGTCTCAGTATCATCATGGATTGTTGTTAGAACAGGGACCCTGGTGGTGAGATGTGGGTGTGTGGATGTATATATATATATATATATATATATATATATATATATATATATATATATATATAGTGTAATTAGATGGAAACTCAAACCTGGTTAAATTGTCATAATAGATTTATTTCGGTGGAGAATATTATTATATTCTCCGTCTCGTCAGATGACTTTTTACATGGTATACTTGAAGTTGTAGAACAGCAAATGTGGAAGTACAGTTCATATGTGTGAAAAAAAAAAGGTGAGGGCAGAGGGGATCAAAATAGTAGGTGTTAGAAACATTAAGAAACAGAAATAGGGCTTCTCTGTAGGTCAACCCATCCTAATTTGAGCACATGTCAGGAAAAATATATATATATATATATAATTAGAAGGAAAAAATCAACAGAACGTCATTTGGCTATTATAAATCTATTTCAGCTAGCCACAGATGAAAACAACCAACGTCTTCAGATAGCCATCATATAATGGGGAGAAAAAGTTTAAAAGATAACTCTTAAAAAAACAGTCCAAGAGGTGGGAGAACCAAAAAGACACGAACGAGAGGCTGATGATGTTATGATTCTTATTCATCTACAAAATTTGTTTAACTAGATTTACAAGACACTCCGCAGCTGTCATCATTTCACTTGATGACCTATTCTATTTTAAGAAAAGATCTGTCTATTTATTTATTTATTTATTTATTTATTTATTAAGAAAAGCATGGCGATAAATGCTAATTCTAATATCAAACTTACCTTTGGTTAAAAGGATTTTTTAGCGGTTTTTATCTGATTGCTGTTTAAGATTGAAATTTTATCTTTAATGTATCGCTATTTTTATATTTTGCCAATCTATTTACCGTTTAAATCATTACTGTCATTAAAATAATTAATCATTGTTAATTATATCACTAATTATCATCATAATTTTTTTTTTACTACTATTACTTTTTTACTATATATATATATATATATATATATAAAGTCATTTTGCTTAATGTAATGGTTAGAAAGGCTAGCAGATCAACAGTAGTAATTTGGATTCACAGTATGTGTCCTGTACTCATGACCTTGTGTCAGACTACGCTAAACATAGAATAACTTCTTTCTTTGTCTTTCGTTTTTTCTTTCATCTTCCTTTTTGTATTTTCATTGTTTTTCTCTTTCGTTTTTTTTTTTTCATTTTCTCTTTCTTTTTTTCCCCACTTTCTTTCTTTTTGGTTTTTCATCATCTACCACCGTGTCGAATATATCTTCTGCATCTTTTGTAAAAAAAACAACACCACCACCACCACCACCACCAAATAAAGTAAGTATCCTTGGTATGATAGTAAATTGCAGTAAGTAATGAGGCCCCAGTTCTGAAGGTCTGTGTTGTTGCCATTACTGCCAGGTCCACTCTGCCTTGGATAGCTGGGGTCTGTCTGAAACCCATTAACCTAGGTATGCTTGAAAATTGTCGTAACTTGGTTGTTGAGTTTTAAGAAACTAGAAGTACTTGTTCTGCCATTTTTATTTATAAATAAAATGGTGCTCAGACTCTCTCTCTCTCTCTCTCTCTCTCTCTAGAGAATTAGGTTTGGTTTGTTTGGGTTTTATGGCATATAAACCTTTGTAGGTTATTTAATGTCTAATGTATTTTTTATACAAAAAACAGTTCTATTTCAAACAATTCAGTTTAACAAAAGTACACAATTGTCAAAAACATTTCTATTTCAAGCTATTCAGTTTAGTCAAACAGTTTTAATTCAACCAATTCAGCTTAGTATTAGTATGGTTTTTGTTTACACACAGTTAAATATCAAAACAGCTCTATTTCAAACAATTCAATTTAGTGTAAGTACAGTTTCAATGTCAAAAACTGTTCCATTTCAATTCCGTTTAACATAAATACGCAGTTTAAATGTCAAAACAGTTCTATTCTAAACAATTCAGTTTAGCATAAGTACATAGATTAGTTCTATTTGACCCATAGATAGGACCCTTATCAGGTGCTACCACTCCGAGCCAGAGTGGACCTGGGAGTGATGGTAATGAAGGGGTGCTCCACATTCCCCCAAAGCTCCAGCATTACTGGAACCTTCCCATCAGATTGTTTAGTTTCATATCTAGGACATTCGTTGTGGGCGGGTCTTACCCCACTGCAGAGATACAGTCGTTGTATTCTACAGCCCCAGTCGACTAGGCAAGGGAGAATTAGGAAAATGAAGGATAATACGAGTGAAAATTGTCTGTTCTTTAAACATTGACATTGTAACTAAGTACAACTTGTTCGTCTGTTTAAGACGTTTATAAGTTATAAGATGTAGGTCACATATATCTGTTTATAAATTATTTGTTTTAGATAGGAACATTTGAAAGTAGATACTGTCCTGTGGGCTGGAGGCGCTATAGAATACGCAGACTTGCACTCCCTCAACGAGTGTTCTGCGCATGACACGGAAGAATCTGATGGTGAGGCTACAGTTCTAGAGCTTAAGGGAATGTGGAGTATCCCTTCATTGCCATTACTCCTAGGTCCACTCTCACCTGAAGTGGTCGTTGGTTAATTGGTTGCTTTGTTTTATGGGTTATTTAATGCCAAATTAAGTCATTTTGTCAAAAGTTTCAAGCAATTCAGTTTAGTATGAGGACAGTTTTGTTTACACACAGTTAAACGTCAAAACAGTTAATTTATGCATTTTTATACAAATAAACAGTTCTATTTAAAAAAATTCAAGTTGCATAAGTATGCAGTTTAAATGTCAAAAACAGTTCTACATCAAACAATTCAGTGTAATATAAGCATGCAGTTTAAATGTTAAAAACAGTTCTATTTCAAATAATTCAGTTTAGCATATATACACAGTTACAATGTCAAAAAACAGTTCCATTTTAAACAATTCAGTTTAGCGTAAGTACACTGTTTAGTTCTATTTGATCCATAGATAGAACCCTATCAGGTGCTACCAGTCTGGGCCAGAGTGGACCTGGGAATGATGGCATTCCTGGAACCTCACCATCAGATTGTTTAGTGTCATATCCTGAACACTTGTTAAAAATTAGGTTATCAGTTTAGGAATATTTATTTGAAACCATTTGACTGAGATATATACATGGAAAAAAGGCTGGATTCTGCTTTAAATAACCCAACCAGGGGTTAACATACCGTAAAAGCAATCAACCAACCAACCTATCAACATTCCCTGAAATGTTAACCTGACACATAAACATCTATGTGGGTATGTGTTGAGCTCATCCTTGTTGTCGAGATGGGAACATATCTCTCAATTCCTCTTCCTTTACTCCCTGTGGCATCGGTAAGACATTAGGTCCTGGTTCTTCTAAAAGAGGTGCTCGGTAATGGAGATCCACCCTAAACGGCTACCCGCTTTCCACCCCAGCATAGGTACAAGATATTGTTTCTGGTATTCCACTATTCTCCACGAAGCTGCCGGGTAGATAAGACATCCACCCACGTCAGCTCGTTAGAAGAAACAAAACCACTCTTAATCTCTCTTTCTTTCCTTTCCTTTTTCTTTCTTTCTTTCCCTCCCTTTTTTTCTTTTTTCTTTTCTTTTCTTTTTTTTGCGTATTTTCTTACATAACAACTTTCAGGTCGGTATATGAAGGTATTTGTTCTATAACTTGTCTTGTCGGTATAAACATGGTTGGTTTGAGTGTTGGCTGTTTTGGTTCATCTAGTACATGTTGGGCTGGCTTTTTGTGGTTTATTTAGTAACGATGGTCTTCTTAGTAGCATAAACATGGTTAGGTCAAGGGTTGATTAGCAGATAAATTTTTTGTTCCTCGTTATTTTGAAAGACTCATCAGAAGATTTGATATCTGTTAATAACATTTCTTTTAAGCCTAGTGTTGTATACCCACGATTTATGCAATTCACTTCTTTATAAAAAAAATATATCTCTCATTTTATTCTTTAAAAGGGTCCACAGTTTGTTGTTAGTTGAGAGATAGATGGAGAGACATATACTCAGAGAGGGGACTTCTTATTGTCTCATAACTTCTTCTGGGAGCCAGGGGGTGCCAACGCTTGCGCCCCCTTGCAAGCCGAGACGCCTCTGCTCGGCTGCGTTTCCCCTGACTCGACTCCCGATTTTCTGCCTCTGTCTAAATCTGACCGCGTGGTCTCCTTCCGGTTACACACCTGGTGGACCCTGACGCGCTGTCATCACTAATCACAACGTGACAGCTTGTCAAAGCACACGGGGTCACTAGGAACGAACCGAAAATCCATGTCATATGTTATATAACACTAGTCAGCTGGAGCAAGAAGCTGTAGAATACACCGATGGCATCTCTGCAGAGGGGTGAGATCCCATCCCTCACAAGTGTCCTAGATATGATACTAAACCCTCTGGTGATGAGGCTCCAGTCCTGGAGCTTTGGAGAATATGGAGTAATCCTTCATCGCTATTAGCCCCAGGTTCTCTCTGACCTGGGGTGGTAGTACATAATAGGGTCTCATTTAAGGGTCAAATAGAACTGTTTGACCATTCAACTTTGAGTATATAAATGACTGATGTTAAATTGAATTGTTTGAAATAGAACTGTTTGATCATTTAACTGTGTGTAAACAAATGACTGATATTTAATTGAATTGTTTGTGATACATAGCAATATTTGGAATGATTTAATATTGATATATGCTAAACTGAATTTTTTGAAATAAAACTGTTGGATTATTTAACTGTGTGCAAATAAATGATTAATGTCAAATTGAATTGTTAGTGTTACATTGCAATACTTGGAACCATTTAACTGTGTGCAAATAAAATTATTGTTATTTACAGAGCATTATTTGGAACCATTCGAATGTGTGCAAGTGAATGCATTGCGTTAAATTAAATCATTAGTGTTAAACAGCAATACTTGTAACAACTTCCCTGTGTGCAAACGTATGGTTAATATCAAATAGAATTATTAGTGTAAGATAGTAATACTTGCAGCCATTTAACTGTGTGCAAACAATAACAAGACTTAATTGTTTGCAAACAAATGACTGATGATCAGTTAAATTGTTAGTGTTAGATTGGAACACTTGAAACCATTTAACTGTGCGCAAACAAATGAGCTCTGGCTTGTTTAAAAATGCTATCTACAAAATATGTGTGTACAAATTGTATATATTTAATATATTTACAAATAAGATTTGGTATTAAATTACAAGGGTTGATATGCCATAAAACACAACCAACCAACCTTTACAAATTATATATATATATATATATATATCTTTCATTAAGAAAAAACACAAACTGGTCACATTAGGATTATAAATTTATTTCCATCCTGTTATGTGTTTTTGAAAAATAAAAAAACATGAAAAAAAATTAACAGGACTTCTTCAGATCTTATGGATAAAATAATTCAGAATAGACACAGGAAAGAAGGGTGGGAGAGGATAGAAGAGGGGTGAAGAGTTATCTCCTCATTTAGCCCACTTCCGTTTTTTATTTTATTATCGGTTAGAATTATAGTAAATTAATTTAAAAAAATTTTTTCTAATTCTAATTATTTTTCAACTTAAAACTACAGATTTACTCCCAACTCCGGTTTAACTGGACCAAATAATACATATATGTGTGTGTGTTTGTGTGTAAAGAGAATTTGGCATTAAATAACCTACAAGGGTTGAATGCCATAAAACACAACCAGCCAACCTTTACAAATCATATATATTTAATATATGTTCTTTTGAAGCTGTTTTCTTGCAAGTCATATTTAATATATATATAGAGACGAGATTTGGCATCGGGTTGCCCACAAGGTTTGATGTGCCATAAAACACAATCAACCTACCACTTACAAATTAATTAAATTACCCATAAGGAATTGATATGTTGTTAAATAGACCTGATAAAGCTATTCTAAAAAGTTCCTTGTTAGAATCGAACTCACAACGCTTGATTTAGTAAGTGACAGATTAGCGTACTTCGATGGGCACGCATTATTTCAATGTCCCTCATAAAAAAGGTATTCTTTTTTTTTTTTTTAATAACCATATTTACCCAACCCCTCCGCTCGAGCAGGATATGACACAAGGTCAATTTTTAAGCAGAGTTTAACAGGTTTGAATTCAGAGTTTTCCTTCTTCTAGACTAGTTGCCTCACCAAGGCTGAAGAATCCAGTTTGCCCTACTATTTACCCATAGCTGGAGGGAGAATAATTGGATTCATACCTTTCCCAAGGGTATTAGTGCTATGTGAAAAGCAATCAGTCTTATCCAGGATTTGAACTCGTGTCACTGTGTCCATTTCCTATGACGATAACTATTACACCACGGGCACCTCTTTTTTTATTTTATTTTTTTTTTTTTTTTATTTTTAATAACTGTTCTCTTTCAGATATTTTTTCTGGTATTTTACAAAATTTTATTTCAACTTTGATAACCATTACACCACGGGCACCTCCTAAATATATATATGTGTGTGTGCATGTATATATGTGCATAAATTTATATATATATATATATATATATATTTATATGAGCATACATTTATAGTTGTCCATAGTCAAGCACAACTCGAGGGTTCCCTTTTCAGCAACTACTACTCCAAGGTGTCGTGGAGGGCACTACTCTTTTTCCTGGATTGCTCCACTTTACCCTTGAAACGTACCTTATATTGCTGAGTGTTAAGCAAAGTGGCATCTAGTACCATTTTTTTGAGTCTTTGGTATGACTCGACCTGGGATTGAACCCCGGTCTACCAGGTCATTGGTGAACACATACATGTATTTATATAGTATATTGGCTGGACAGCTAAAGTCTACCAATGGTAATTTCATCATAATAGATATTTTTCAATATTTCTCATTAAACTGGAAATTTTTTCTCAAGATGGATTATAAAAGCCAATTCAACTAACCAATTGGATTTTTTAGCTAATAATGGTCAGAAGAACAATTTAAGGGGGCATTTCGGTTTTGGTTTCTCTGTTTAATGGCATATTAATGCTATTGTTATATTTTGACCTTCGACCCGCCCCAAAAATACTATTCCAAGGTAATACACCGGAAGGAAGTGACACATTCCAACGGCCAGTAATCGAAAGAGATCGCGTGGGCGGATTAAGGCTTATGATATGGGACAAGGTGAAGGTCCCATTGTGCCATTACAGTCATGCACCGGAAGAGAGTAACCTCTGAACTGCATGACAGTTATTTCCGCTTGATGACGATTAAATATTCGATTTCAAAGATCCAGTAGGCGATCGTGTGGGCGTTGAGTTATTATTTAACTCAGTTGAGTTTGGGTCCCAAAGCAGTTGCTAGTAGAATTCCAGACAGCTGAAGACCAGATGTGGTAGGGAAGGCTACACCCGACCGAGAGGGCCCCCGGAAAAGCCCCGATGGAGTGGACCCTAAGACCTCTGGTTGAGCATCCAAGAGAACAAGAAAGACACAACGTGACAGTCATAACAGTGGGGTCAAAATATGAAGTTTATGTTCAGTCTCCAACACCCTCTCTCATGCAAACCCTTGAACAACTCTTTCGAGCCCTTGCAATAAACTGAGAGGTAAAATGTTGTTAAAGAAATCTTCCTGTGTCTTCCTTCAGGCGTTTTCCTTCATGCGTCTGTCTTTGATGTTGTGTCGTTGTGATGCATGAACGTGTAAATGACTATATAACACTATATGAAATGCAATCAGTCTCATCCAGAATTTGAACTCGCATCGTCGTGTCCATTTCCTATGACGATAACCATTACACCACGGGCACCTCTTTTTTTTCTTTTTTTTTTTAATAACCGTTCTCTGAAATTTACTTCTTTCAACCTTTTTTTTTCTTATTCTAAAATCCCATATTCATTATTTTGTTTAATTTTATCTCTTTTTGATATATTTTCTGGTATTTTACAAAATTTTATTTCATCTTTGTTTATTGGTAATGAAGTTCATTTTTTTCCCCTTTAAACTAATCTTCTAGTACTGTTTTTCTAAACTGGTTGCGATTTGAGTTTCCACTTTTTAAATGATGTAGACTTAAATTTCAACAGATACAATTCACTCTAGTCGTAGTGATACTGTAGAGAAGAGGAAAATCTCATATTTTGTTTTGGCGCGCTATTTAATTCAACACTGAATTTCACCCAATCAGGATGACTTATCCTATTCAGCCCGGACCTTCATTTCCGGCTAGCAAAACGGGTGAGCGGCCAAACACACTCTCTTCGGCTTGAGACGTCGACCAGAACGGACGTGTCTCTGGTCGCCCCTGCTTAGCGATGCCCTTTAGCTAAACAAGCCACCCAGTGTGGACATATCACTGTGGCTTTAACCCTAGCAGCAGCAACATGGGCACTCAGTGAGGGAACCTTCTAATTTATGGATTCTTTGCGTCTAATATATTTTAGACCAAGGAATCCCAGTTGAATATGAATTAGATACGTTCAGCACGCCTTCCACAAGCACTACAAAAATTTACTATGTCGATCCGAGCGCCACTCCGCTCTCGACACAAAACTACACTGTGACTTTGAATACTTCCCTCACACGTCCAACGACACGCTGCCATTTCCAGCATCCCGCTACGCCATTTCGTCTCAAACATCCAGCAAGCCTAAACACCACGAGTCTTGCAGCACCAAGAACAAACCTCCTCAAAGCTGCAAATAAAAACTTTCGCTGTTGTGTGTTGTTAAAGAAAAGTCTCGTAATTCATTTCTGTTGCCATAAAAACTATAGTGTTAGGGAAATTAATTAATTCCCTCAAAACCGCTATAATACTTTGCTGGCAAATATGACGGATATGATGGATGTAAATATTCAGACTATTTTCTGATATGTCGATAACGGAAGGATGGTCAGCCTGAGTGCCACAGATCCCCCCAATTAACATGCCACTGGTTTTGAATTCAGAGATTTTCCTTCTTTAAAATAGGTTACCCTACATGGTCTCTGGTCTAGTTGGCTGGGGCTGTAGAATACAATGACTGCATCTCTATAGAACGGTAAGACCAACCCCCACCCACCCAACAAGTGTCCTGGATATGACATTAAACAATCTGATGGTGTGGTTCTAGTAATGCTGGAGCCTTGGGAAATGCAGAGCACCTCTTCCCCCAGGTCCACTGTAGTCGCACCTGGTAGGGTCCAATCTATGGGTCAAACAGAACTGTTTGACATTTAAATTGAATGCAAATAAATGACTTATGCTAAATTGAATTGTTAGAAATAGAACTGTTTGATCATTTAACTGTTTGAAAACAAATAACTGATGTTTAATTGAATTGTTAGTGATACATAGCAATACTTAGAACTATTTCACTTTGTTGACTTTTGCTAAATTGAATTACTTGAAATAGAACTGTTTGATCATTTAACTGTGTGTATCAACAAAATGTGTTTTCAAATCATATATTTGATATATATGTAAAAGCAAGATTTGGCATTGAATAATCAACAGCGGTTGATTTTCTATAAAACCAAATCAAACGAACCCAAACCCTACCAAGTGTCGATAAGCCAGTCTGCTCTGCTATCTTATCCAAAGTTGAGAGAAGAGAGGGATTCATACATTTCCCAAAAAGAACTAACGGCAAATAAAATGCAAACTGCATCTTGAAGAGTATATATATATATATATGTGTGTGTGTGTGTGTGTGTGGTGCATCCAACAGGTTTCCAGACTTTTTTGTACAGGCATTTAAAATTGTCGTAGACTTTTAAAAGTTCAGTATGTTATTGCCATACATCTTATGAGATGACTGACCGATTTTAGGATTTCAGCTTCAAATGAACAGCTACAGCAGGAATTGGAGTACACCCTACTAAAGCCTAATTATCACAGCTGGTGAATTTCAAAAATGCAATCTTGATGTAAGCACACTTTAGAAGAATGATATGCAATAAAATTCTGTTTTACACTAGGAAAAAATGCCACAGAAACGTATGGAATGCTTCAGACTGCTTTTTGACCATCTTGCCTGAATCGAGCATCCGTTTTTGAGTGGCATAAGAAATTCAAGGAAGGCACGGAGTCTGTGAGGGATGATAAGAGGTGTGGGAGGAGTAAGGAAGTCGATCAGCTAAAGGGTTAGGGTTACTATGTTGAGATTTTAAGAGATTCCATTGGAAGAGGTCAGCACTCTTCAAATCGGCTCAGTGGCATTTCCACCAGGACAATGCACCAGTCCACAACTCCATCCTTGTCACAGACTATTTGACCAAGATGGGCATCAAGACAGCTCCTCAGCCTCCCTAAAGTCCAGACCTTGCTCCCTGTGTATTTTGGTTATTCCCTAAGCTCAGAGGCTGTCATTATGAGACAATTGAGGAGATGAAAGAGGCTATGACGAAGGTCATTGACACGCTCACACAAGAGAACTTCCATGGGGCCTTCCAGAAATTGTTGGAATGGTACAACAACAGCATTGCAACCGGAGGAGATTATTTTGAAGGGAACTAGAGTTTCATGTGTGTACTCTCAATGAAAGTGCCCATAGGAAAAAGTCTGGAAACTTATTTAATGATCCTAATATATATATATATTAAGGTTGGCGACCGTAGTTAAGGGCAACCAGAAGGCTCCCTTTTCAATAGCTACTACACCGAGGTGTAGGGTAGGGCGCTACTCCTTTCTCTAGATTGCTCCACTTTACCCTCGATACATACCTTATATTGCCGAGTGTTAAGCAAGGAGGTATCAAGTACCATTTTTAAAAGTCTTTGGTATGACGCGACCTGAGAGTGAACTCAGGTCTCCCGGATCGTTGGTGAACACTCTACCCACTGGGCCATATTTAGATAAGATTATATCTCATTGTTCGAGTTGAAATATGAGTGTTATTTGGTGAAAATTGCACTTTAAATTCAGAAAGCTATGCACGTGAAAAAGCAAATTGCGGAGAAATGTTACACTGGACCCACCTCTGGGTCCTAGGATGGGCAACCAATTATGTGGTTCGGGTTCTTGAGTTTTGGGAACGGTGGAGTTTCTCCTGTTGCTCCCAGGTCCACTTTAAGCTAAAGAAATCTGAAATGTTTAAAATCATTATGAACTTTATTAATACATTGGTTTTTAAAACATTGATATTGAAACTTACATGAAGTGTTTACTAGTTTAAGATTTTTGCAAATTATTAATAGATGTGGGTCAAATAGTTATGTTAGTAAATTTGTTTTAGATAAAATTTCTTGAAACCAGATATCTGTATAAACAGCTCAATCAGCTGGGGCTGTGGAATACACAAACTGTATCACTGTAGAGGGGTAAAACCCTCCACCTATCCTGTAATGAGTGTCCTGATATGACATTAAACAATCTGATGAGGTTTCTGTAATGCTGGAGCTTTGGGGAAAGTGGAGTACCCCTTCATTGAAATTGCTCTCAGGTCCATTCTGGCACCAAGTGGTAGGGTCCTATCTATGGATCAAATAGAACTGTTTGACATTTAAACTGAGTGCCAACCAATGATTTATGCTAAATTGAATTGTTTAAAATAGAACTGTTTGATCATATAACTGTGTGTAAACAAATAATTGATGTTTCATTGAATTGTTAGTGATACATAGCAATACTTGGAACCATTTCACTTTGTTGACTTATGTTTACAAATAATATATATTTAATATATATGTATAAAAAGGATTTGACATTAAATAACCTATTCAGTTTAATCAAACAATTCAATTTAGCAGAAGTATGCCGTTAGTTCTATTTAACCCATAGATAGGGCCCTATCAGGTGCTACCAAGACGGGCCAGAGTGGACCTAGGAGCAATTGTAATGAAGGGGTGCTCTGCATACCCCAACGCCCCAGCATCACTGTAGTCTCACCATCAGATTTTTTAGTGTCATCATCCGGACACCTCTGCAGAGTTGCAGTTGGTGTATTCTACAGCCCCAGCTGACTGGGCAAAATCCAGATTTAGTCTATCAACATAAAAGCATAACTAAAATAAGTAAAAGAACGAACGCCATTGATTTTAGTTACTTTTTATTTATTTATTTATTTTACTTATATGTATTTACCCAACCCTTCCGCCTCAAGGAGGATGTGACTTGAGGTCAATTTTAAGCTGAGTTCAGCTGGTTTGTATTCAAATTTCCTTCTACTAGACTGGTTGCTATACATATATATGATTTGGTTTGTTTGGGTTTTATGGCATATCAACCATTGTTGGTTATTTAATGTCAAATCCTATTTATACATATATATTAAATATATATGATTTGGTTTGGTTGGGATTTATGGCATATCAACCATTATTGGTTATTTAATGCCAAATCCTCTTTATACATATATATTAAGTATATATGATTTGGTTGGGTTGAGTTTTATGGCATATCAACCATTGTAGGTTATTCATTGCCAAATCCTCTTTATACATATATATAAAATATATATGATTTAATTTGGTTGGGTTTTATGGCATATCAACCATTGTAGGTTATTTAATTCCCTTACAAAGAAGGAAAAGAAGGTAGCATTGGTCTCCATGCAGACCAAATGGAGTACATGCGTTTTAATCAAAAAGAAGATATCTCCTCTCTAAGCGGTGGTTCTCTGAAATTAGAAGACAAGATCATTTACCTCAGAAGCAGTGTCTCATCTACTGAAAATGACATCAATATGTGACAAGCAAAGGCATGGACTGCTATTAATAGGCTGTCAGTCATATGGAAGTCAAACATATCTGAAAAGAATACTTAAAAACATGTAAGTAAAGTAAAGTTGGCAACCGTCAAGAGTGACCCAAAGGCTCCCTTTTCAATAGCTACACCACCGAGGTGTAGGAGTGGGCACTACTCCATTCCCTGGATTGCTCCACTTTACTCTTGATCCTTACCTTATAATGCTGAGTGTTAGGTAAGATGGCATCAAGTACCATTTTTTGAGTCTTTGGTATAACTTGACATGGGATTGAACCCTGGTCTCCTGGACCATTGGTGAACACTCTAAATATTAGGCCAATAGCCCAGAAATGCTTGTAAATTGTTGTTGCTGAATATGAATAAATGCAGTATTATTATTAAGTAGGAATTGTTATTAGTATTAGATAGGAATACTTGAAACCATTTAAGTGTATCAAATTTTGATATGAATCAAACTTGCCCAGTCGGCTGGGGCTATAAAATACACCGACTACTTCTCTGCAGAGGGGTAAGAACCCACCCCCAACGAGTGTCCTGGATATGATACAAAACAATCTGATGGTGACGTTCCAGCAATACTGGAGCTTTGGGGAATGCGGAGTACTCCTTCATTGCCATCGCTCCCAGGTCCACTCTGACCCGGAGTGGTAGCACCTGATAAGGGTCCTATCTATGGGTTAAATAGAACTAAACCGTGCTTCTTTCACTATCCTGATTTTTGCATTTAAACTGCGTATTTATGCTAAACTGAATTGTTTAAAATAGAACTGTTTTGACATGGGAACTGCGTAGTAGTGCTGAACTGAATTGCTCAAAATAGAACTGTTTTTGACGTCTAAACTGTGTACTTATGCTGAACTGAATTATCAGAAATAAAACTGTTTGACATTCAACTCTGTGTATTGCCCAGTCAGCTGGGGCTGTAGAATACACTGACTGCACCTCTGCAGAGGGTTAAGACCCCCCTAACGAGTGTCCTGGATATGACACTAAACAATCTGATGGTGAGGTTCCAGCAGGGCTGGAGCTTTGGGTAATGCGGAGTACCCCTTCATTGCCATTGCTCCCAGGTCCACTCCGGCCCAGAGTGGTAGCATCTGATAGGGCCCTATCTATGGGTTAAATAGAACTAACAGCATACTTATGCTAAACTGAATTGTTTGAGTAAACTGAATAGCTTGAAATAGAAATGTTTTTGACAATTAAACCATACTTAGATTTAAACTGCGTGCTTATGCTTAACTGAATTATTTTAAATAGAACTGTTTTTCGACATTAAAACTGTATTTACACTTAACTGAATTGTTACATATAACTGCTTGAATAGTTTGAAATAGAAATGTTTTTGACAATTAAACTGTGTACTTATGCTAAACTGAATTGTTTTAAATAGAACTGATTATTTACATAAAAATGGATTTGGCGTTAAATAACCCACAAAGGTTGATATGCCATAAAACCCATCAAACCAAATGAATCAAACATGAGAGGTTGATATGGTGCTCAACAATTAAACTAAACTAGTCTTTTCTCTTTCCTTGTTTTTTTCTTTTTTGCCATTCTTTTCTTCACCTTTCTCTTCTTCTTTGTCTTTCTGGGTTTTTTTATCGTTTCCTTTTCTCCTTTGCTTTCCTTTTCTTCTTTGCTTTCCTTTTCTTCTTCACCTTCCTTTTCTTCTTTGCCTTCCTTTTCTTCATCACTTTCTTTTCTTCTTTGCTTTCCTTTTCTTCTTCACCTTCCTCTTCTTCTTTGCCATATCTCTTCTTCACCACATCCTCTTCTTCACCTTCCTTTTCTTCACCTTCTTTTTCTTCTTTGCCTTCTTTTTCTCCATTGCTTTCCTTTTCTTCTTCACCTTTCTCTTCTTTATCACCACATTCTCTTCTTTGCCTTCCTTTTCTTTTTTGCCTTTCCTTTCTTCATCACCTTCTTTTCTTCATGACTTTCTTTTCTTCTTCACCTTCCTTTTCTTCTTCACCTTTTCTTCTTCTTTGCCATATCTCTTCTTCACCATATCCTCTTCTTTGTCTTCCTTTTCTCTTCACCTTTCTCTTCTTTTTTGCCTTTCTTCTCTTCTTTGCCTTCGTTTTCTTCTTCACCCTTCTTTTCCCTTTTTTTGCCTTATCTCTTCTTCTTCTTCTTCTTCACTTTTTTCTTCTTTACTTTTCTCCTTCGCTAAATCCTAATTCTAATTTTGTTTTCATTCTTCTCTCTTTACTCTTTCTTCTTCTTCTTCTTCTTCTTTCATTTTCGCCATTTTTTTTTTTCTGCTTATTCTCTTGACTACATCCCCACAGTCCCCATTTCTCTCCCTCTTACCCACAATGCATCTTTTCCTCTTCGCACCTGCTTGTGAAACATGTTAATGAGCCTCGTTTAGAAAAGAGAAAGAAATATAGAAAAACAGAAAAAAAAAAACAAAAAACAAACACACACACACACAAAAGCAAATAAGCCTGGCACAGTTGGCAGACAGAATTCCTGCGAAAGTTGGAAGGAAAAAGTTTGGAGATGCTTAGCTTTCACCACCACCATCACCAGATACACACCAACCTGCTCTCATCCTCACCCTCTCACCTGACTTGATGCTCTCAACTTGATATCTCCCTCCCACTCCTTTCAATAATAATAATAATAATAATAATGAGGAGGAAGACCCTCTCTTAAACCATGGAGCTGTATTACCCCCCAACCTGTTTTGTAGCTGTTAGTTTTCATTGTCAGCAGGACATGTACTCTTCTTCTGGAGAAAATGCAAAATTTATAAACAAGATGGGTAAAAATGGACAAGTTTGGCTCGAAGGAAAGAAAGAAAAAATAAATGATGGGATATTAAAAAAGAAAGGAAGAAAAATAGAATGATGAGATATTAAGAAAGAAAGAAAGAAAGAAAGAAAAAATGATGAGAATGAAAGAAAAAAGATGAGATATTAAGAAAGAAAAAGAAGAAAGAAAGGAGATATTAAGAAAGAAAGAAAAGAAAGAAAGAATAAAAAGGATGAGAAAGAAAGAAAAAAAAGAGGAGTAATTAAGAAAGAAAAAAAAGAAAGAAAAAGGAGATATTAAGAAAGAAAGAGAAAAAGGAATGAAAGAAAGAAAGAGAAGAAATGATGAGAAAGAAAGAAAAAAAGAGGAGATATTAAGAAAGAAAGAAAAGAAAAGAAAGAAAGAAAGAGAAGAAAGAAAGAAAGAAAGAAAGAATGATGAGATATTAAAGAAGAAAGAAAGAAAGAAAGAAAAAAGTGATGAGAAAGAAAGAAAAAAAGAGGAGATATTAAAAAAGAAAGAAAAGAAAGAAAGAAAAGAAAGAAAAATGATGAGAATGAAAAAAAAAGAGGAGATATTAAAAAAGAAAGAAAGGAAAGAAAGAGAAGAAAGAAAGAAAGAAAAATGATGAGAATGAAAAAAAAAGAGGTGATATTAAAAAGAAAGAAAGAAAGAAAGAAAAACAGAATGATGATATATTAAGGAAGAAAGAAAGAAAAAATGATGAGAATGAAAGAATAAAGAGGAGATATTAAAAAAGAAAGGAAAGAAAGAAAAAGAAAGAAAGAAAGAAAAAACAGAATGATGAGATATTAAGGAGGAAAGAAAGAAAGAAAAATGATGAGAATGAAAAAAAAAGAGGAGATATTAAAAAGAAAGAAAGAAAGAAAGAAAAACAGAATGATGATATATTAAGGAAGGAAGAAAGAAAGAAAGAAAAAATGATGAGAATGAAAGAAAAAAGAGGAGATATTAAGAAAGAAAGAAAGAAAGAGGAGATATCAAGAAATAAAAAGAATGGTGAGATATTAAAAAAGAAAGAAAGAAAGAAAGAAAGAAAGAAGGGATGGTGAGATATTAAAAAAGAATGAGGAGTAAGAAAGAAAGAAAGAATAAAGTAAGAAAGAAAAATAATGAGATATTTTCAAAGAAAGAAAGAATAAGGAGAAATCGAGAAAGAAAAAGAATGGTGAGATATTAAAAAAGAAAGAGAGATGAGATATATAAAAGGGAAGAAAGGAGAGATATTAAAAAAGAAAGAAAGAAAGATAGAGATATTAAGAAAGGAAATTATTTTTCAAGCTTTCTCTTGTTGCTGCTGTGCAGACCATTACTGCAAAGAATTATGGGATACATTCCTTATTTTAAAAATTTTTCTGGTGTGCTTTTGTTATGTCCATGTGATTTTATGGGCCACGGGGACTTGTGGTCATTTGTTTTGTTTGGTTGGTAGTAGTCGGTTTTGGGTTTAGATATTTAATTCCATTGGTTTTCCTCTTGGCGTCTTCTTTATCAGAAGAAGGCTGCAAGAGAATTACTGAAGGTAGGAAGATAGGAGACAAAGATATCTTTTAAATTTCAACTTTATTTTTTTGGAGCCACACAGCTATTCTGTATTGAAAAAAAATGTCTTCCGGGACTACTAGATAACATTTCCTAAATAAGCCGTTGAAATGTACTAGTCGTTTTCGGTTGGTTGATAAATCCAAAGTCGGAATCGCCATGTCCAGTTTTTAATATTGGCTGCTGTTAGAGGAGACACTGTGTTAAGCCAACTATGAGACTTGAGTAAACACGTGCGGTGCCTGCTAGCGGCTAAGAGAAAGAAGGTCCATCTAGTCTCAAAGGTAAAGCTGAAGTGAGAATTGATTTCTTTCTTGCGGCGAAAGGTCTTATCTTTCAGGCATGCGCAACTCCTTTCAGCTGTGTTTAGAATATGTTGATTGTGTCTCCCGCAGAAAGGCAAGCCTCTGCTCATGAAGGGGGGGGCCTATGAAGATAAACTCCATTGGATGGGGAGGCCACAGTTCTGCAACTCTAGGGAGCCTGAGGACTTTCAGGTCCTTCAAGAAATGTAAGTATGAACGTACTACAGATGCAATTCCCTAACGCCTACTCATGAAATGATTGTAAACGACATTATTGTATTGATTTTTAAAATATTAACATTTCATCTGCGTATAAAGTGTTCCGCTGTTTAAAATATTTGTAAATTTAATATATTGCCTCTTAAAATATTGGTATTACAACTAAGTATGAAGTGTTCAGTTGTTTAAAATGATTGTGAACTTTATTAATGGTTTGGTTTCTTTGTTTAATGGCATATCAACCTTTGTAGGTTATTTAATGCCAAAGCTATTCTTCTATAAGAACAGTTGTCGTATTATTTAACCCATAGCTGGGAGGGTAAGGGAGTTCATACTTTTCTCAAGGGTATTTGCCCGAAACTAAACGTAATAGCTCGACTGGAATACGATCTCGTTTACTATGATTCTACAGTCCATCGCTTTAACCATTACACCACTTGATAAGGTCCTATCAATGGGTCGAATAGAACTAAACTGTAATAAGACTAAACTGAGTTGTTTGAAATAGAACTGTTTTTGACATTTAAACTGCGTACTAATGCTAAAGTTGTTTGAAATAGAAATGTTTTTGGCATTTAGCTGTCTGTAAACAAAAACCTATTCTTCTACTAAACTGAATTGTTTTAAACTTTGATCAAAATGACCTAATTGGTAGTTAAAAGACCCGAAAGGGGTTGATAGGCCATAAAACCAACCAACCAACCAACTAAACTGCATCTAATGGTGTGGCTCCAGTTCTGGAGATCTGGGAAGTGTGTAGTACTCTTTCATTGTCATTACTCTCAGGTCCACTCTGACTCCGAAGCTATTCATATCGGAAAGAAATACTTCATACCAATGACTGTAAATCATTAAAAACAATTGATTGAAACTACAATTTTGTTTTCTAAGAAACATCATTAGTTATTTGAAACCATATAACTGTGTGCAAACAAATGACTATTATTAAATAATCACTTGAAACCGTATAGTTATTAGCATTTGAAAGGAATACTTTCAACCTTACAACTATGTACAAATTATTTGTATTAGATCAGAATACTTGAAACCACCCAGCTGTGTGCAAATTATTTGAATTAGATAGATATACTTTCAACCTTACAAATGTGTTCAAATTATTTTTATTAGATAAGAATACTTGAAACTACCCAGCTGTGTGCAAATTATTTGAATTAGATAGGTATACTTTCAACCTTACAAATGTGTTCAAATTATTTGTATTAGATAAGAATACTTGAAACTTTACAGCTGTGAGCAAATTATTTGTATTAGATAGGAATACTTGTTATCCAATAACTATGCTAAAAAAATTAAACAACAAAAAAATAAAAAGCAAAAAAATGAATGCGATTTCCTAACCTCGAAGCATAAAATAACCATAGACGGGTTGATATGCCATTAGAATTTATCAAAACATTTCATACTTACCAGACGTAACTGCTTAATTTTTTGTTTATCAGGATTTGATTTTATTTTTTTTATTTTTATTTTTTTCGTTTTCATAAACTTAGAATTTATCTCAGGAGTAAAATTTGGGGACAATGTATTAAAAAGAGGAGTACCAGAGGTGATTCAATCAATGGAAAACCTTCAGGAAGAAGTGTTAAATGCCAAAGGGACTATTTTTTATTTTAAAAAAATCAACGTTTTATTTATCTTGGTAGATACAGCTTCAGTCTCGAAACTTTTTCAAAATACCTCGTATCTTAAAGGAAATGATCGTTTTATCCCACGTTCATTTTGTCTTGATCAATACAGCTTTAGTCTCGATACTTTTAGAACACTGCTCGTATTTTGAATAAAATCAACGTTTCATTTTTTGTTCATTTTTGTCTTGGAAAGTCAAGGTTTCTTTCATTGTTGATTTGTTTTTGGTAAATACTGCTTCAATCTCGATACTTTTTCAACTCACAGTTCGTATTTCGAAGAAAATCAACGTTTCATTCATTGTTCATTCCAGCCTTGGTAAATATAGCTTCAATCTCGATACTTTTTCAATACAGTTCGTATTTCGAAGAAAATCAACGTTTTATTCATTGTTGATTTGTCTTGGTAAATACAGCTTCAATCTCGATACTTTTTAACGCGTTTTTTATTCATAAACAAAATACAGAAACCAGTCAGAGACTGATTTCAGCTTTGTTGTAAGGTTTATTTTAATTCGAAAACTGTTAGATCAAATTGTAACAAGGACTAGTACTGGAAGGGTCAAGGAGCTCTCTGTCCCTCATTTATATATATATATATATATATATATCATGTTGCACCGGCAGCACAGATTTCCCTAACCCTCTCTTGCCACCCGTCTCTATCATCCATCGCTCCCGCTAGGTCTTCAAGGCTACATCCTGTATCGGCACACAGCTGTTGTATGTAGGTTCTAGCGGGTTGTCTTGCCTTTGCTCGTCCATGTGAAGCAGGGTGGGTGCAAAGGAATGGATAGTTGGATATTTCCTCGCACAGTATAAATCCTAGTATAATCACGTCGGCTGAATAACATTTTATAATCGGAGCAAACTTAATTAAATGAACTAGAAAAAGAGTGCATAAAGTGGTTTATGAAGGAATGTCCTTGTGCGCGTTGAAAAGTCCTTAGTGTACTTATATATTTAAGAAGAGCCTTGTTCTATGGTGTCATGTTCAATGCGACAAGATGTTTGTTGTGGGACGGATATGTTCCGCATACCGGAGGACAGAATTGGAATGTCATTTGGGTATAAGATCTACATGTCACAAAGTTTTTTTTTTCTTTTCTTTTTTATTATCAAGAGATAGGGTAAAAACTTGTCTTGGTTTCGAGTGAATGTCGAGTAAGAGAGTCTGAAGCATGAAAGTTTAGCGAAGAAAATCGTTACGTGTTGTTACGTTAGTTGCTCGCTATGTTGTCGTAAATAAAGGAGAGAAGAACCAAGATATCGAAAAGTTTTTATGATAGTTTTAATGACAGCTGGAATAAAGGGTACCTCTATGCTGCAAGTCTCGTAGGAAGGAAGGAAGGAAATAGTTATGTAGTTGAGAAGGAATTTTAGCAGTTAAGTGCCTGAGCGAAATGTGCGTCGCTACGTTAAGGCATTGTTGAATGCCTGAGTGGGATATGGTCGCCATAGGTGTAGCAAAGGTTGTGTGTGCTAGTTAAGGACAGGAATGATGTAGTCACCCATGAATGTGTGGTCCTGGTTGTTGTGGGAGAGAAGCGTGAATGTCCCCAGAAAATGTTGCCCGGGGATGAAGTAGCTGGATGTCTGGGCGAAATTACGCGTCGTTGTTAACATAGCAAAAGTTGGAGGCGACTTAAAGATGTTCCTTTGTGTTGCTGATTGAATGCATCTAATTCATATTCAACTGGGAACCCTTGGTCTAAGAGGGTAGACTCAAAAGTTTAATAAATTAGATGGTTTTCCTCATGGTGTCGTGATGCGGCTGCTATTAAGGGAGCGGACAGTAAGTACGTCTGTCCTGTTCGAAAAGGTTCTGAGGAAGATAGTGTTTGGCTGGCCTTCTCAAATTTAGTGCTGTCCGGAAAAATGATCCGGGCTGAATAGGATAAGTCATCATCATTGGGTGAAAGTATGCGTCGACCATAACGGTCAAATTAATTTACGCGCCAAACAAAAATACGAAGTTCTTTCTGCTACTAGAGAATGTTTGCTTGAGTATCAGAGGCTCCGATCTCGACTCAACAAGGTACATGTGACAATAGTTCACTTCATTCCGATTTTGATCTCTCTCTCTCTCTCTCTCTCTCTCTCTCTCTCTCTCTCTCTCTCTCTCTCTCTCTCTCTCTAGCCGACCTACAGACCCTTCTGTGATTTTTTTTACCTGCCTTTTGATATCTAACTATTCTAAGAACCTGTACAACGAGGTCACACACAAGACGAAAGCAGTAGCATTTCAATCCTTTAATAAAATCAGTACAATTGTTTAAAATTTGCTTCATTTTAATTCTTTTTTATTATTAAATGTATAAAATTTAAAATTGTTTTAAAAATAAACATTTGTATTTAAATGTTAATTTTTTGTAGATAAATACATGAACACGTTGAATGTGTTATTTGAATAATTATGAATAAATAAAACATGTAGATAGCATGTCTAAGAAGAATTTGACCCTTGTAGATCACCATGGCTACGAATATCGCTTGTAGATCACCATGGTTTTGAAGAGCGCTTGTAGATCACCTTGGCTATAGAGATCGCTTGAAGATCACTTTGGCTATTGAGATCGCTTGTAGATCACCTTGGCTATAGAGATCGCTTGAAGATCACTTTGGCTATTGAGATTGCTTGTAGATCACCATGGCTATGGAGATTGCTTGAAGATCACTTTGGCTATTGAGATCGCTTGTAGATCACCATGGTTTTGGAGATCGCTTGTAGATCACCTTGGCTATAGAGATCGCTTGAAGATCACTTTGGCTATTGAGATCGCTTGTAGATCACCATGGCTATTGAGATCGCTTGTAGATCACCTTGGCTATTGAGATCGCTTGTAGATCACCATGGCTATAGAGATCGCTTGTAGATCCCTTTGGCTATTGAGATCGCTTGTAGATCACCATGGCTATAGAGATCGCTTGTAGATCCCTTTGGCTATTGAGATCGCTTGTAGATCACCTTGGCTATAGAGATCGCTTGAAGATCACTTTGGCTATTGAGATCGCTTGAAGATCACCTTGGCTATTGAGATCGCTTGTAGATCACTTTGGCTATTGAAATCGCTTGTAGATCACTTTGGCTATTGAGATTGCTTGTAGATCACGATGGCTATGAAGATCGCTTGTAGATCACGATGGCTATGGATATCGCTTGTAGATCACTTTGGCTATTGAGATCTCTTGTAAATCTCCATGGCTCTGGAGATCGCTTGTAGATCACCATGGTTCTGTAGATCACATATCAAAGTAGAATTTTACTCCTTTGGGTCACATTGGATGAGTAGATCACATACCAAAGTAGAATTTGTCTCTTGTAGATAACTTTGGCTATGGAGATCGCATACCAAAGTGTAACATATTGACCTTCGACCGAGCCGTCGTTAGTTGGAGTCAGTTGCAGTTGGAGTTTAGGTTGCTGTTCGAGGAAGTGATAACCAGGTCCAGACAGAGGGCTTGCGGCCCTCAGTGACCCCGGTTGTGCAGCCCAGCAGAATGAGAAATAAGTGCTGCTATAGTCAGAGGAACTTGGGGTCAATATATTGCAGTCTGTTCTGTCTCCAACTCACCTCTCACTCACAACCCTTTCGCGAATAAAGTGTGAGAGGTATATTTTTCTAAAGAACTGTGTTCGTTCGTTCATTATTGTTGATTATGTTTCAGCATGTATATGTATACGTATAGTTGTATCACGGCTATACAATTAAAGTAGCACCGAATATGGTCTGTCGTCAAATCATATTACGAGGGAGAACTTTGGGTGCTTGTGTTAATATATTGCTTAGACAACGCCACCCAGTGGTCACCGACAGAACCTTTTTAGCAGACAAAAGGGCAAATCTCAAAATTCTCCGAACGTATGAGTTTCAGTCATTTGCTTGTTTCTTTCGTCAAACTCTCACCCGACTCCTTGCAAGTGTTACGACTTATTTTTTAAACAATGGCCATTCTTTTTCGTTTATTGGTTTGAATATTGTGAACAATCTGCGAAGACCGTAGACCACTGACAGCTGATTGGCGTGTGTCATCTTGAAGGTCTTCCACGTGACCTTCACAACTAAAACAAAATTTCATCATTTCCTAATCCTTTCGACTCTTTATCTCTCTGTGTCTCTTCTCTTTTAATAGCCTCTCTCTCTCTCTCTATTCTTTCATTCTCTTTTCCTACTGTTCTTCCCATTGTTCTCTCTTTTCTTTTTACTCTCTTCTCTCGCTTTTATCCGTCTGTTCTCTTTTCTTTCTTTCTTGCTTTCTTTCTTTCCCTACTTCTCTCTCTCTCTTTCTTTTCTTCCCCCCCCCTCTCTCTCTTTCTTTTGTGCTCTTCGCTCTCTTTTCTTTTTGCTTTCTTCTCTCGCTTTTATCCGATTGTTCTCCTCTCTCTCTCTCTCTCTCTCTCTCTCTCTCTCTTTACATTTTGTTCTCTTCTCTCTCTTCCCACTGTTCTCTTTTTTCTTTTTGCTCTCTTCTCTCGTTTTTATCCGTTTTCTTTCTTTCTTTGTTTCTCTCTCTCTCTCTTTCTTTTCTTTCTTCTCTCTCTCTCTCTGTCTTTTCCCCCCACTCTCTGTTTTTCTTTTGTGCTCTTCGCTCTCTTTTCATTTTATTCCTTTCTATCTCATTCTCCCTTTCTCTTTCTTTTTTGAACTTTTTTCCCTTTTTCTCTTCTCTCTCTTTTTTTCCTTTTGTTCTCTTTTCTTTCTCTCTCTTCCGAATGTTCTCATTAACTCTTTTCCTTTTGCTCACACTCTCTCTCTATCTCTCTCTTACTGTTTTCCTTTCTTGTCTTTCTCCTTTGTTTCTTTTCTCTCTTCCTTTTCCTTTCTCTGTCTCTGTCTCTCTCTGTTTTCCTTTCTTTTTTCTCATTAACTCTTTTCCTTTTGCTCACACTCTCTCTCTATCTCTCTCTTACTGTTTTCCTTTCTTGTCTTTCTCCTTTGTTTCTTTTCTCTCTTCCTTTTCCTTTCTCTGTCTCTGTCTCTCTCTGTTTTCCTTTCTTTTTTCTCTCCTTCCCCCCTCTCTCTCTCTCCTTTGTTTCTTTTCTCTCCTTCTTTTCCTCTCTCTCTCTCTCTCTCTGAAAAATCACTTTAAACGTTACTGAATATCAACATTCAGCATTTTTTAAATAAATATACTATGATCCAATTTCTTAATTCCTTCATTATCATTCTTTTTCTTTTCCTTTTAGTATTTCCTGCTAGTACTACTAAACGGTGGCCTTCACTGGAGTTTGAGTGCTTGCAAGTTTTTTTAGGTCTCTAACATTCTTCTCAGTATTTAACTGATTTTAGCAGTGCTATGGTCGGAATAGTCTCGATTCTTCCTCTGACCTTCACTTTCGTCAGTCTCTTTTCTAGATCCTTGAGGACTGTTCCAAGGACTCTTGTTAAGATTGGTATCACCGTCACCTTCCTTAACTTTTTCAGTTCTCAGGCAATGCCCAGATATTTGCTCAGTTTTTCGCTTTCTTTTATTTTCGCTTTGTTGTCCGCTCGAATGCCGTGATACACTCGGTTTTTTTTTTTTTAGTTTTTTTTTGTCTTTTTTTTTGTATTTTTTAGTTTTTTTTATTGTTTTCTCTTGTTTTCTTTTTTCTCTTTTTTTCTCTTTTTCTCTTTTTTTTCTCTTTTTTTTTTCTTTTTTTCCCTTTTTCCTCTTTATCTCTTCTTTTTCTTTTTTCTCTTTTTCCTCTTTTTTCTCTTTTCTTTTTTTCTCATTTTCCTCTTTTTTCTTTTTCTCTTCTTTTCTTTTGTCTTTTTCTCTTTTTCCTCTTTTTTTCTCTTTTTTTTTACTCTTTTTTCTCTTCCTTTCTCTCTCTTTTTTCTCTTTTTTTACTCTTTTTTCTCTTTTTTTCTTTTTTTTCTCATTTTCCTCTTTTTTCTCTTTTTCTTCTTTCTCTTTTTTCTCTTCTTTTCTTTTTTCTTTTTCTCTTTTTCCTCTTTTTTTACTCTTTTTTCTCTTCCTTTTTTTCTCTTTTTTTCTCTTTTTTTCTTTTTCTCTCTTTTTTCTTTTTCCCATTTTTTTGCTCATTTTTCTCTTTTTCTTTGTTGTCTCTTTTTTTCTCTTTTTTTCTCTCTTCTTGATTGAGTCAAGGCCTGCTTTTCTGGTCGGGTTTGGATGAACCGTTTGTGTCTGAAAATTTCAAGATAATATTGTACGTCCAATTTTCAAGCACTGTTTCTGATTTGTATATATAACATTTGTCAGTATGATCAGACTTCAGCCTCTTGCACGATTCCTTGTGGATCAGGAATTAAAGCAAGGATTATTGGTAGAACAGGGCCATTTTATGTATAATAAAAATATATTGCAAGCGAGTTTACTGTAGTGATGCATTGAAAATCAAGAAGAAAGGGATTGTCTGTCGTCAGGAATTAATACCAGCGTTATATTAGGGTGATAAAATGGTTCAAGCGTTCGCAAAAAGTCCGGGAGACCGTGGTTCGATCCCAGATCGAATCATACCAAACTCTAAAAATGGTATTTGATGCCTCCTTGCTTAAACACTCAGCGTTATATGGTACGGATCAAGAGTAAGTGTAGCAATCCAGGGATGGAAGTAGCGCCCTCCGCTACACTTCGGTGTCGTAGCTATTGAAAAAGAAGCCTTCAGGTCGCCTTAGACTACAGTCAGCCAACTAATATATATATATATATATATATATATATATATATATATATATATATATATAATTAAATGCATTGCTAATGTTCTAATAATAGAAACGCATTGAAAACTTAGAAGGAAAGGAATGCCAGTGGTCAAGAATTAAAACATTCTTTTTACAAGATATATTTAATAAAATACATCGCTAATGATTTTATGATAGAAATGTACTGTCAGTGACCAAGAAGGGTTATAATAGGGTTATCATATATTATAGCATTATAAAGTAAAGTAAAGTTAGCGACCATAGTCGAGGGTGACCCGAAGGCTCCCTTTTCGATAGCTACTACACCAAGGTGTAGGGGAGGGCGCTACTCCATTCCCAGGATTGCTCCACTTTACCCTTGAACCGTACCTTATAATGCTGAGTGTTAAGCAAGGTGGTATCAAGTTCCATTTTTAAAGTCTTTGGTATGACTCGACCTGGGATTGAACCCAGATCTCCCGGGCTATTATAGCATTATAATTGACCTATCTCCCTCTCACGTATATATCTATATATATATATATATAGTCAATGATTTTCCTATTGAAAATAAGGAAGAAACTGTTGCCAGTTGTGAATAATTAATGTAATCTGACTCACTGAGGCTATAAGATGCCAATCAAACAAGTTGACCGACTTCTGGGGGTAGACTGTTCAACCTTTCCCCTTTTTAGACGTACTTGTTTATGTCTGTTGATACTAGCAGATATACACGAGTCCTACGTTATTCTCTTGCCTCTTGCGTTTCTTCCGCTTTTGTGGGAGGCGGGGTATAAATACTTTTTTCTTGCTCGAGAAGAGCATAACTTTGATGTAGTTTGATTGGGTTTTATGGCATATCAACCATTGTTGGTTATTTAATGCCAAATCCTCTTTACACATATATATTAAATATAAATGATTTGGTTTGGTTGGGTTTTATGGCATATCAACCATTGTAGGTTATTTAATGCCAAATCCTCTTTATACATATATATTAAATATATATGAATCAATTTGGTTGGGTTTTATGGCATATCAACCATTGTAGGTTATTTAACGCCAAATCCTTTAAATACGTATATATTAAATATATGATATTGTTTGGTTGGATTTTGTGGCATATCAACCATTGTAGGTTATTTAATGCCATATCCTCTTTATACATATATATCAAATATATATGAATCAATTTGGTTGGGTTTTATGGCATATCAACCATTGTAGGTTATTTAACGCCAAATCCTTTAAATACGTATATATTAAATATATGATATTGTTTGGTTGAATTTTGTGGCATATCAACCATTGTAGGTTATTTGATGCCATATCCTGTTTACACATATATATTAAATATATATGATTTAGTTTGGTTGGGTTTTATGGCATATCAACCATCGTAGGTTATTTAACGCCAAATCCTTTAGATACGTATATATTAAATATATGATAATGTTTGGTTGGATTTTGTGGCATATCAACCATTGTAGGTTATTTAATGCCAAATCCTGTTTACCCATATATATTAAATGTATCATTAATAAACACACTTATTTGATATCATTTTTTAACGAGCTTACGCTCGTTTTTTTTGTACACATTAAAATGGTTTCAATTACTAGTATGGGTCACAATCTAACATCAGTCATTTTTTTGCACACCTACTTTCTTCGATCTGACTCATAGATAAGACCACCCTATCAGGTGCGACCTCTCCGGATCAGAGTGGACCTGGGAGCAATGGCAATGAAGGGGAACTCCACATTCCCCAAATCTCCAAAGCTGAAGCCTCACCATCAGATTGTATAATCCCATATCCAGGACATTCGTTAGGCGAGGGTTACTCCTCTGCAGAGATGCGGTCGGTGTATTCTACAGCCCCAACCGACTGGGTTGGCGATGTAAAGGTTACTTGGCAACGCCCATCTCTTCTCTAGCTAACAAGTTGACTGGAAAAATAAAGAAAAAAAACACTCGTTCAATTGTGTTTACCAGAACAATTGCCGATTCTCTGGATAGATTAGCTTAAGTTGAATCTCGTTGATTGAATTTAAAGAAATGTACATATTTTCGGCCTAGTTTGGCATAAGGTCATTTAATTGTTGGGCGCCCAGGGAAAACCAAACAGTTTTACGAGTTTTGTTTGCGAATAATTACTATACACATCCATTCTTGATCATATGTATTTTTCTAACCACTCTACCATGTTTAGTTTTTAAGCGGAGTACGGCTGGTACGGCTGGTTTGAACTCAAGACCTAAAGAGCCCAATCTGCCCTACTATTAAGGAATGTACAAAAACACGCCTTTTTTTCACTGAAGTATGAATGATCAAAAGAGTAATTATCTGTGTTTTTTATGTCAATAAATTCTCGGGAAATGTGCATCTCTCTTTATATTGCGAGCTTCCATAGAAAAAATATCGTCCAATGAAAACCCACACTATTATTTAAATGAAATACTTGTCAAATCTAATTATTCAGTATTTTTATATTAATTAACTAAATCCCAGTCACCTGCAGTGAGTGGAAGAGTTTATTCTACGGGTATCAATTTGAAAAAACAAAGAAAATATTTAACCTGATTTTTTTTTCTCTTTTATCAACCACATCCTTCGAAGATTAAGCTATGAAAATGAATGAATAAATGAAGATACCAAGGAGAGCCATATGTAAAGTAAGTTGGCCGACCGTAGCCGAAGAGGACCCGAAGGCTCTCTTTTCAATAGCTACTACACCAAGGTGTAGGAGACGGCGTTGCTACTTTCCCTGGATTGCTTCACTTACCCTTTGATCCGTACCTGAGTGTTAAGCAAGGATGCATCAAGTACCATTTTTTTTTTTTTTTTAGTTTTTAGTTTTTGGTATGACACGACCTGGGAATTGAACCCCTGTCTCCAGGCCCATTAGCGAACACTCTACTCATCTGGCCAATATATATATAAGTAATGTTGGCGACCGTAGTCGAGGGCAACCAGAAGGCTCTCTTTTCAATAGCTACTACACCAAGGTGTAGGAGACGGCGTTGCTACTTTCCCTGGGTTGCTTCACTTACCCTTTGATCCATACCTTATAATACTGAGTGTTAAGCAAAGATGCATCAAGTACCATTTTTTTAGCTTTTGCTATGACGAGACCAGGGAATTGAACCCCTGTCTCCAGGCCCATTGGCGAACACTCTACTCATCTGGCCAATATATATATATATATATATAAGTAAGATTAGCGACCGTAGTCGATGGCGACCCAAAGGCTCTCTTTTCAAAAGCTACAACACCGAGGTGTAGAAGAGGGCGCTGCTCCTTTCCTTGGATTGCTCCATTTTACCCTTGATACCTACCTTATAACGCTGAGTGTTAAGCAAGGAGGCATCAAGTACCTTTTTTTTTTAGTTTTTGGTATGACACGACCTGGGAATTGAACCCCTGTCTCCAGGCCCATTGGCGAACACTCTACTCATCTGGCCAATATATATATATATATATATATATATATAAAAAGTAAAGTTGGCGACCGTAGTCATGGGCGACCCGAAGGCTCTCTTTTCAAAAGCTACAACACCGAGGTGTAGAAGAGGGCGCCACTCCTTTCCTTGAATTGCTCCATTTTACCCTTGATACCTACCTTATAACGCTGAGTGTTAAGCAAGGAGGCATCAAGTACCATTTTTTAAAGTTTTTGGTATCTCGACCTGGGATTGAACCCCGGTGTCCAGGGCCATTGGCGAACACTAATATTGTCACTTATTTTAATGGAGGTTTTGTTGTTTTGTTTTGTTTTTGTTTGCTTTTTTAAAAGAATTCAGAGAGAAGGCATCTGTATAAACAGAAGAAATAAACCATTATTAAACAAATATAAATAAGACCTCCTTCTTCATGGAATTATCTTTTAAAAATTATAAAAATAATTTATCTGAACCTTCATTAAGTGTGTCAAATCAACAAAATGATTGGAGGGGGTGTGTATGACAACTAAACCAACAAGAAAAATATATCTTAAGAATTTTTAAAGAAATTGCCTTTTTAAAAGAAACATCGACTTTTATAGCTTAGAATCCTGAAAATTTTATTAAAATCTGACAATTAGCCGATTTGGAGGAATTCAAAAAGAAACTGCATTAGCAGGTGCATGTTTTTGTACATCCCTATATTTAACCCATCAATTCAAGCTTTTATCAAGAGCATGAAGTGAAATGGAAACAGCTTCGTCTCAGATTTGTGGGCAGAGCTTGCAGAGGAATTGTAAAGTTGTCTCCCTTTAGTCGAGGGTGAGCAGAAGGCTCCTTTTTTCAATAGTTACTACAGCGAGGTGTAGGGGAGGGTGCTACTCCTTTCCCTGGATTGTTCCACTTTACCCTTGATACGTACCTTATATTGCTGAGTGTTAAGCAAGGAGGTATCAAGTACCATTTTAAAAGTTTTTGATATCACGCGACCTGGGATTGAATTCAGGTCTCCCGGACCATTGGCGAACACTCTACCCACTAGGCCAATGAGCCGGTTAGAGGAATTGTGGTGTCTGTTATTAAAATCAAGTTGTGCAAATTTAGCCATTTTTACGTAGAAAAATATTGATTTCTAAATGTCATCATCAAGGGCAGAAAAGCAAAGTTTGAAAGGAATAATGGTCATTTTCTATATTTTTACAATTGGCATAATAGTTAGAGTGTTCGCCAATGGTCCGGGAGATCTGGGTTCAATCCCAGGACGAGTCATAACAAAAACTCAAAAAATGGTACTTGATGCTACCTTGCTTAATACTCAGCATTATAAGGTAAGAATCAAGAGTAAAGTGGAGCAATCCAGGGAAAGGAGTAGCGCCCTTCCCTACATCTCGGTGTAGTAGCTATCGAAAAGGGAGCCTTCGGGTCACCCTCGACTAAAGGGAGACAACTTTACTTACAATACAAATTATTAAGAAATACCACATACTATCCAGGAACAAAATTTGTCTTACATAATCTTATTCAGGGCAAAAAAGCAAAGTTTCAAAGGGAATAATGGACATTTTCTATATTTCTTCAACACATACAATTAAGAAAGCCAGTCACAAAATTTATTTCACCAGGAACTATTTATTTAAAAACTTTTAGGGTTAGCGTTTGCGTTGTGGAAAATCGAACTTTTAAAACGTTGCATTTGATAATAAGAATCATGGTCTTTGTTTATATAAATACAGAGGGAAAAAATGTCTATCTGGAACAGGGAAAGATAAAATTAAACAGTTAAGTTCTTTAAATAGAATTTCCTCAGCTGATGTGAAGCTATGAAGAGATAGACATTTCAAATATATATATTCGTTATCTCTTGGTTGTTGAGAAGAAAAGGTTGAAGATCTCATTCTGTTGCTTACAGACACTTGGGACTGGTAGGTGGGTGCAATGTTTTTATAGCTATTACTTGTATAGATTTAGCCGACTATAGTCGGGGTCAACCCGAAGGCTTCCTTTTCAATAGCTACTACACCAAAATGTAGGGAAGGGCGCTACTCTTTTCCCTGGATTACTCTAACCATTATGCTAGTGAGCCGGTAATATACGAGGATCATTAAATAAGTTTCCAGGCTTTTTTCGAATGGGCACTTTCATTGATATTACACACGTGAAACTCTAGTCCCTTTCGAAGTAGTCTCCTCCAGCTGCAAGGCACTTGTTGAACTGTTCCAATAACTTCTGGAAGGCCCCATGAAAGTCCTCTTGTGTGAGCGTGCCAATGACCTTCGTCACAGCCTCTTACGTCTCCTCAGTTGTCTCATAACGACAGCCTCTGAGCTTAGGGAATAAGCAAAAGTCACAGGAAGCAAGGTCTGGACTGTAGGGAGGCTGAGGAACTGTCTTGATGTCCATCTTGGTCAAATAGTCTGTGACAAGGATGGAGTTGTGGACTGGTGCATTGTCCTGCTGGAAATACCACTGAGCCGATTTGAAGAGTGCTGGCCTCTTCCCTAGGAATCTCTTCCTGAACGCCCTTAAAACCTCAACATAGTAATCCTAACCATAACCCTTTGGCCTATCAACTCTGGTGTATTGACTTCCTTACTCTTCCCACACCTCTCATAATCTCTCACAGACTCCCTGCCTTCCTTGAATCTCTAATGCCACTCAAAAACTGATGCTCGATTCATGCAAGATGTTCCAAAAGCAGTCTAGAGCTTTCCGTGCGTTTCTGTGGCATTTTTTCCAAGTTTAAAACAGAATCTTATTGCATATCGTTCTTCTAAAGTGCCACTCTGCATTTTTAAAATTCACCAGCTGTAAGAATCAGGTTTTAGTAGGGTGTATTCCAATTGGTCAGTCATCTAATAAGATGTATAGCAATAACATAGTGAATTTTCAAGAGTCTACGACAATTTTAAATGCCTGTACAAAAATCTGGAAACTTATTGGATGCACTACGTATATATAAGTAAGTTGACAACCTTAGTTGAGGGTGACTCGAAGGCTCCCTTTTCAATAGCTACTACACCCAGATGTAGGGGAATGCTCTACTCTTTTTCCCTGGATTACTCTGCTTTACCCTTGATCCTTACCATAAAATACTGAGTGTTAAGCAAGGAGGCATCGAGTACCATTTTTTGAGTCTTTGGTATGACTCAACTTGATATTGAACCCGGATCTTCTGGGCCATTGGTGAATACTCTAACCATTATGCCAGTGGGCAGGTGATATATATATATATATATATATATATATATAAGTAAGTTGACAACCTTAATCGAGGGTAACCCGAAGGCTCCCTTTTCAATAGCTACGACATCGAGGGGTAGGAAAGGGTGCTACTTCATTCACTTTACCCTTGATCCGTACCTTATAATGCTGATTGTTAAGCAAGGCGGCATCAAGTACCACTTCTTTGAGTCTTTGGTATGACTCAACCTGGGATCGAACCTTGATCTCTTGAACCATTGGGAACACTTTACTCAATAGACCAATGATTATATATATATATATATATATATATATATATATATATATATATATATATATATATATATGTGTGTGTGTGTAGTTGGGCAGCAGTCTTTCATTTAAGTATCCTTGATTATATAATAAATATTTCTTAATAATATTCTGTTTCAGTTGATAGCTTTCTGTTTTTTAATTCATCAGCATCTCAGTTTTATCCAACTCTGCGTCTTCGTAATTTTTTTATGCTATAAAAAACCTAAAAAAAAAAAACTTTCAAA